>PVIC010010012.1:0-36120 GCA_004025085.1 Thryonomys swinderianus
AGCTTTTTTTTTTTTTTTTTTTGCTTTTGAGACAGGGTCTCGCTTTGTAGTTCAGGCTGGCCCTGAGCTCACTATGGTGCCCAGGCAAGCCGCCGCGAACTCGGCAATCCTCCTGTCTCTGCCTCCCGAGTGCTGGGATTACAGGCGTGAGCCACCACGTCCTGCATTGTGGTATGCGGTGTTGATTGTTGGTGGGCGTGTCTCCACGCCCAGCATTGTACGTGGTTACCGGGGATCGAACTCAGGTCCTTGCGCTTGCGAGGCAGGCGCCAGAACCACTGAGCTAACCCTCCGGCCCTCTTTATAGCGATTTTAATTTGTTAAATTCAAGTTTAGTACAGCTGCCTATATAGTATTTTGCTTTTATTTTTTATTACTAAGAATTGAACTCATGACCTTCATATTGGTATATCCTAGCTGTTCCAAAAAATTTTTGTTAATTTTTTTGTGTGGTACCAGGGATCAAACTCAGGACCTCGTAAGGTGGGCAGCAGAGCCACTGAGCTAAATCCCCAACCCTTTGTTTAATATTTTGAGACAGGGTCTCCTGCAGTTGCCCAGGCGAGGCTGCATTTGCCATCCTGGCTGCCCTGGTCTGCTGAGCTGCTGTGATTACAGGTGTGTGCCATCGCACCCAGCTCTATCTTGCAAAAAGATCAGTAGATTCTGAGTATTATATTAAAATGAAGCCTGGTAGACTAACTGTGTAAAGATTCGGATAAGTATTTTTGGCTCTGTGAGCCAGGTCATCTCTGTCCTCTTGGTGGCTTCACAGCCAGAGTGTGTGTTCCAATGATACTTTGCTTTTAGGCACATCTGAATTAAATATAGTTTTCACTGTCATGCATATTTTGGCATTTAAAAAACACTGAGCATATTTTAATTAATGTTACCAAAACAGGTGGCAAGCTGGATTTCATCCACAAGCCAGTTTGCTTGTCCCTAAATTAAAGGCCTTAAACAGCTAGTTATATTCCTCTAGGGCCAGTGCTGTGGTCTTTTTAGGTACATTGACTTACTTTTTCCTGTACCAAGAATGAGCCCAGAGCTTCTCACAGCTTCACCCCCAGTCCTTTTTATTGCTACTTTTTAATTTTTGAGACAGGATCTCTCACTCAGTTGTCCAGGCTGGGCTCACAGTCCTGCCTTTCAGAGTGCTGGGATTATGTGCAAAAATCTCCATACCTGGTTGAGCTTTTTTTTCCCTTCATTTTTGTAATACACTAGCTTTGGCTTTTAGATTTTGTCTGTGTATTTTAGAATTAGTTAAAACTGTATGGGGGGAGAACTTTGAAAATGTTGGCTGGGAAATACATAGATTAGTCTGGGAAAAAAATTACATCTGTACAATATTAAGCATTTCTAGGGACTGGGGATTCAACTCAAGTAGTACCATGCCAACCTGGGATGCACAAGGGCCCAAGTTCAATCCCTGGTAACTCCCCATTAAGCATTTCTAAGCATTTCATGGTTATGCTCCCTTTCCATTTAATGCCTTTTATTAATGTGTTACTGCTGTTTTAGTGCCTATTAGTAAAGTTAAATTCCTATACTAAAATCATTTATTTCTTTTATCAGATTTATCATTAAGAATTTTAGGGGCTGGAAATTTAGCTCAGTGGTTCTGGCGCCTGCCTCCCAAGTGCAAGGTCCTGAGTTCGATCCCGGTAACCACATACTCACGCCCACCAGCAATCAATACCACAAACCACAGTGCCGGGCGTGGTGGCTCACGCCTGTAATCCCAGCATTCGGGAGGCAGAGGCAGGAGGATTGCTGAGTTCGTGGCTTGCCTGGGCTGAGGGCCAGCCTGAACTACTAAGTGAGACCCTATCTCAAAAAAAAAAAAAAAGAATTTTATATTTTGCTGTCTTTTAAGTGTCACATTTTAAAATTATATGTGGCTGGTATAGAGAAACGCCATTGAGTTTTGATTGCTGACCTTAAGAAACTTTGCTGAATTCTTATTTTATCTCCAGAGCCATCTGCAAATAATGACAGTTTGAGTCTTTCTTGCAAACATTATTTTTTTTCTTACTAAATTGACTGGGGAGTACTTCCAGATAAAAGATGAATCTAATTTTATGCCACAAAATAGTTCCTCTAGGTTTTTGATACATGCCCTTTATCAGTTCATACTTACTTATACATAGACATTTTGTCTAGGTTTTTTGAGATAAAGTCTTGCTGTAGAGCCAAGGCCAGTTCACAGCTCTGTGATCCTTTTGTCTCAGCCTCCCACATGGTAGGATTGTAAGTGTGTACCACCACCATGCCCAGCAATAAAGAGGCTTTTCTGTTTTTACTGAGATTGCTCATATTAAAAAAGGGTATGATTTATCTGAGTCTGGGTTATTTTATTTCACATGATGGTGTCCAGTTCTATTTTACTGCAAATAATATGATTATGTTGAGTAATATTCTACAGTGTATATATACCACATTTTCTCTGTCTAGTATTTCTTGATGGTATCTAAGTTTCTACTGCCTACTGTGAATTGCACTGCAGTAAATATAGGTCGGTCTGCAGTTGTAGCTATAGTTTGCTGTCTTTCATGAATGTACCAAATGGCATCTCAATTTTTAGTTTTGGCAGGAATCGACATACTGATTTCCACATGTACTAGTTTCCTTACTGACAATGTAGAAATGTTCCTTTTCCCTTGCATTCTTGCCAGCATTTATTTTTTCTTGGTGAATATAAAATTCTGTTCTCCCTGAGGTGATACAGAATCTCAACAGTAGTTCTGATCGACACTTTCCTAATGGCTAAACATGCTGAACATTTTTTTCTTTTGAGAAGTGTCTATTTTGCTTGCCCATTTATTGATGAGGAGGTTGGTGCTAATTTGTATTCCTTAAATGTTCTAGGTATTGCTCCAGAGACTTTTTAAAAAGGAGAGTGGAAGATTAATTACAGTCCCTGTGTATATTGAGATAATTATATGTGCTCTGTAGAACTTTTTGTTAGAATACTGAACTAAGCAAATAGGTTTTTAAAAACGTGAACCTAAGTTGATCTTCCTGGAATAACTTGGTATGACGTATGCCCAAGCCAACAGCACAGCGTCCAGCAGTCCTGAGCCACCTGTCCTGTGACTTGCTGCCATCTGATGTGTATGTACCCCCTCAGCCGCCTGCACTTGTTGGCTGCCTTCAAAGTAGTTTAATCTTGTGTCACCACCTGGTGGCAAGTTTGGGAAATTTCTGATTTATCTTTTCATCCTCTTTCCTTATGAGGGAAATGTACATGTGATATTTCTCTATAATAAATACTAATTTCTTGAACTGTTTTCTCTATTATGGCTTACATCTATCCACTTAACCTCATTCTCCTTTCTCTTGATCTTTACATTCGCAGTAGCATATTCAAGATAATTTTTTTTTCTTCTTTCACTCTGTCTTTCCCTTTGTCCCTTTACTAGTCTAAATCTCCTTGGTCATTGTGAGTAGCACAGTGACTAAACAAAAATAAAACTATACATATTTAAATGATCTTTCATATAATAAAGTGCCAGTTGTGTTAGCCTATTAAGTCCCTGAAAATACTATAAATTCCTTTTAAAACATTCTTAAATTTCAAGTACCACTTAATCATCTTCTAACTATTCTGCCCAGTTTAATATCAAATACATGTATTAAAGAGAGTGTAAATTGTTAATAAACCTCACTTCTGTGTCCCTTTATTATCAACTCTGACAAATTTTAAGTTTTCTACTGTATTTTACTAGAAAGGCACAGGTTTTTACTATGGATTGAAAACTGCCTGGAAGCCACGACACCACCCAGAACAGTTTGTAGGGAACCAGCCCACCAAGGACATGGACGGGGCATAAAATCCACTTAGAAGGCAGAGATCACCCATGCCTAATTTCTGATTACGTAGCACACTAATGCAAGCGTGATTTCTCCTAGGTCAGGAAATGACACATGACTGAAGATCATGTTGCAGTGTCTGTGTTAATGGATGCTTTGTTTCTGGCATCTCTAAGGACCATATATGAGAATGGTAGGCAAGTCAACTGAGCGAGACAGAGAAAGAGGGGCTGAAATTGATCTCTGGAGCCACTGCAGGAGGGGTCACTTCCACTGTATGTGTCTGAACCCATCCCTAGCTGTTAGCAGGCAGATAGTACACGCTAACAATCTGAATACTCACAGATAGCAGCTACTGATTTTGGATCAATTAGGCTGGCTGTTACCTGAACAAAAACTTTTAACAGGGCCAGGATTAATCAAGAGAGGAGTTGAGACACTATGTAATAACTGCCACTCCACATTACTTTGACACTAATGAAGTTCTGATGTTGAGGGCTTTGAGCCTCATTATTCGTGAGAAACCGATCAGTTTGTGTAGAGTTGCTATAATTCTTAAGAGAACTTCAGCTATTTCAAAGGGAGTTTAGTTACTCTTATTTTCACCTTCTCATGGTAGAGCTACAGATGAATCTTAAAAAAAAGACTCTACAGATGAGGGAGATACTTGGCAGTTGAGCTATTCATTTGGCCCCACCTTACTCCAGAGCGGCACAGGCGCCCTGGCACTGACAACTGCTGAACAGGCAGTGCACCCTCCTGTTCAGCTTCCTTCTTTGTTCTTCTGCTAAATGCGTTTTAATATCTCCATGTCTCTTTTGAAAGGTGGGGACCCAAACTGTATGCCTTGTTCCAGATGCGCTCTTGCCAAAGCAGTATAAAGCAAATGTAGCAGGACAAAGGCTCCCTCTCTCGCTAGGTAAGTAAATCTGACAGCTCTGGTCGGCTTTAGCCCGTGCTCCCAGTAGACCTGCCAGGATGCTGCTGAGCCTCCTAATATCTGCTGCTGTTCACCCACAGGCCAGGGTCTTTAGTGCTGTCCAAGCAAGGAACTGCCCGAGTGCATCCTGTGCACTATTGCCTGTGACTGCACCGTCTACAGCTCCACAGTTTGTATCTCTTGGGTTCCATCAACTAGGAACATCTTACTCCAGTTTAGTAACTGGAAGGTCAGCTAGAGTTTATTAAAAGGAGGTTCCACTGTAATCTTGGTGATCCAATTAGAGTTGCTACTTTAGAAACTTTACTTATACTTATGAAAGACTCTCTGAATCAGAAACAGGGATAGTTATCTTGGTGCAAGTTCATACATGATAAGAGTTCTCCTGGGAAGTTTTCCTTTAGAAAGTAATTTCAGCTATACCTGAGAATGCGATGTTGTTCACACGTATTTAGTAGAAGAAGAACTCTTCATTGATCAGGTTAGTGAAAATATTAGCATTTACCTCAGCCTGGCAACATTTCAACATGGTTACCTCAACAGTTTGTTTTAAAATTATTTCTCAGATACTAATTTCATCTCAATTCTAAATAAAATTGCATTAATCTTATAGATTATGAATGGTATATTTCATTTGCTGACAGTCTCTCAAATTTACTGATTAAGTCTCCTGAAGTTCTGTAAGCCTAAATCTAATCAAACTGGATATATTTGAGGTAATACTTTAAGATGTGCAGTGTCTATTATAGCAACAGAATTTCTAAGACTTTTTCGTGTAACAGAAAAAAGCAGTCTTATGCACTCACAGGAAGGCGGCGAATGTTTACAGTTGAGCTGCTTCTGTGGCTTATATTTGGATTGCTGTGAGATGAAGTCAGAGTCAGAGCAGGCTCCTGACACCACCAGAACACTTTGTTTCCAAGTCCAGCGAAGAGCTGGGACACACATATCATGCCCTCTCCTTTGGAAAGGGGCGTAGCTGATTGTCAATTCATAAAATCCACTTAGTCTTATTCTGAGTATTTGAACTAAAATATTTTGTTAAAATACATTCTGAATTTCCGCAGATTGGTACAAGCAATATTCTTAGCTATTAATCTTTAAACAGTTCCTTCCAGTGCAAGAACTCAGTTATGTAATACTTTTGTTTGTTGATTAGATAAGATTTCCTCAATTAAGCCCAAGGACCTACACTATTTTATTTATTTTTATCTATTAATGCTGTTGCTTTTTAGAGTGACCCCTTTGAGGGAATCAGACTGAGCTTTTGTCATCAGGAATAGGAAAAGAAAACTTCTCTGTGACTCACCAGAAATCAAGCTCAAGTGACAAGGAATTTAAATGATCCAGAAATGAACTTATGAAGGGAACAAGGGAGTTGACAATTTCCACATCCTCAGCCTGAAATATCATCTGGTTCTGAATCTTGGAAGAACCACTGGGCCCTTCCTTAATTGATCTGAAAGTCATGGATCCAAGAAGACAAGATGGGGATCTCTGCATTGGTTTCTAGTCTTTCCCCTGCCTCGTCCCCAGTATTTCGCTCACAGCACCGTTATCCTGTGTCTCATAGGGGGAGCACATGCATTATAGTTATGAGGAAATCAGAGGTGAGATCACTGACAGGTGGTAGCTGACAGGTCTCTTCAGAAGTAGGAACCCTGACAGTCTTGGACCAGATGGTCTCCAATTAGTAATTAGCCCCTAAGGCTGGTAAAGTCTATGGGCCTCTTGCTGTCAATGTTCATACCTTTTTTTTTTTTCCCTGAGTGTCTGGGCTGATTTTAATTACCAAGCCAAGTAGGGTCAATCTCATGGACTTTTGAAACATGAAGTAGCCTGAGGTAGATGAGATGGAACTAGTATAAATAAGGTAAACCCAGTTCTTGGGTACACACACCCCACAGGCTGCTTTACTACTTCTTTGGTACTCATATCATAAAGGTTTGTGGTTGTGACATGAAAAGGAGGATGTTTATGCCATCACCTTATATCTGGGTCATACTTCTGGATTGGAGTTTGTAAAATCTACATTAGAGTATTCTGAGCCACACATATTCTAACCAGGCTGAAGTCAGGAGAATTTGTGGAGTCACCTGTATTTGTTTTTCATATCCCTGCAAACTTCTGTTCCTCTTCATGGTTAGCAGACTCACTGTACAGAATGTCAGAAAGGCATCCAGAGGCGTGCCTTTTGCACCCCAGTTCTGGGAATGCTTTTCTTCTTCCTGACCTGACTCTGTTAACTTTGTGTCCTCACAGGTCGCTGGCAGCTGACATGTGGCGAACTTTAGGATAAGGATATTGACTGAGCCAGCCCTGGAATGTGTTCATCCCCAAGGGCTGGCCTCAGCAGAACTCGAAGGACTGGCACTCCCTCAACCGCCTGGTGGTTCCTCCTCTCTCCTGGCTGTTGGGTATCCCTTTCTTGCTGTTCTGTCTTTCCGACCCCTCCCGATTGCCTTTCCTAGGGACAGACCTTAGGAAGGCGATCCAGGGCTTGGGACTTCTGCACTGCACCCTGCAGTCCCAAGGCCTCATCCCTCAGACGTGCACCTAAAGGCATCAGCTTGAGAACCCACTTTTTTCTGCATGATGAGCTTGTGAGGAGGGATCTACAGAGAGAATTTTCAAGACTTTCCCATTTAACAAAATGTATGTGACTGATTTGGGGCTCTGATCTGAGAGCAAGCTCCGTGGTGTATAGCTGTTTCCACTGCTCTTCTGTGGAATCTGCAGAAACTGATGCGACGTACCCGTTCCTGCCTGGGCCGTTTGTATAAACTGTACATAAATGTACCAATAAATATATTCTAACATCAGCTTGGGCCTTATTCTTTACTTGTTTCAGCATCTGGGTGGCAGCCGGTGAAAGTCGCCTTTCTAAGGAATGGCCCTCCTGCCCGGCCCTTCTCCGATTTCGAGCTTCTCTGATTTCACAGGGTTGGTTTGGCCAGTGTTGGGAAAAGGTTCTGAGGGTACAGAGCAGTGCTGGGCTGTGAAACGCCATTACTAATTCAGGACTTGGCACCGCTCCTGGCACTCCAGGAGGTTCGAATGTCCAAGAACTGAAGCATGGAGCAGTGGGTGAGGGTGTGCGGCGTGAGTCAGCTATTTTCGTAGTCACCTCACAGTGTTCAGGAACACGCTGTGCTGCGGTGAGGTGACAGGTACTTACAAGCACAAAGAGACTGGAAAGATTTTCAGAAAAAAACACAAAATATGCCAGCATGACACAAATTTATCTTTCCCTGTTGGTTTTAAGGGGATTAAGTCAGTCTAGCTGTTTTAAAGGCAGTCTATTTACAGAGGGTGGATAAGCAGATGAACTTTTGACAGATAACAATATCTCTTATCAAAGAATATTTTATTCAAACTGGTTTGACCCAATTACTTTGAAATAACTTTTGTAACTTAAAAATAGCCACATACCTTTTGTGAATTTTATCACTAGGTTTGTTGTAGTTTATTGGGTCTATCTTTTACCATAAACAAAAAATGCCATATAGTCAGTCCTAAAATATAGGAACTCAAGCCAAGCTTGGTGACATTAATCCCAGCATTCAGAGGCTGAGGCAGGAAGCCACAGGAAAAAAAAAAAAAAAGTGAAAAACCACCTACCTAGTCAAAGCCCTTCTGAGGAAACCAGACCTACTGGGCCCTCACTTTTCACGGCCTGTGAGCCAGATCACTTCGGGGCTCTCTTCTGCATGGGAGAGAAAAACTTCAATCTGTGCCTATCAGAAAGCCGATGCCTCGGAAACCGCAGAAACTGCCGGCTTCAGTCCCAGGCAAGCTGTATCTCACGGGTGTGTAAGAGGAAAGCTAACAGACCCGTGTGGCAACCAAAAGCGAGAAAAGTGGATCACTTCTCACCACTAATAACCACATCTCCTCTGAAGAAACAGCTGGTGGAGGTTTCCTTCTTCGTAGAGAAGCACTCACCAGCCCGTGGCCACTCCCTACTCCTTCCCAGGAAGGTGAGAGTCGTTTGATTCAGAAACACTTGTGTAGCCCAGTCTTGCTCTCGGATTTACCTCTGGAGAGCTAGTGGTCCACAGGAGGCCCACAGATCCTGCCTGGTGTATTCTAGGGCAAGTCCAGGCTCCTACGGAGCGGGCGTGCCCATCTCCCTGGACTCAGCATCAGGAAGGAAGCCCAGGTGCCACCCCCACCAGCCCACATTCTCCCACATGAGCTCTGGCAATCCTCATTTGCTTTTTAAAAAAATTTCTCAACTTAGCATAGTGGTTCTCCTTTCGCCACACATCAGAATCACCTGGAAGATTTGCTAAAAACAGAAGCCGGTGCTGGGTTGCATATCCAGAGTTTCTGATTGAGGAGGGAGGGGTGGAGATGAAAAGCCTGTGTTTCGAGCAAGCTGTAGGGTGCGAGTAAGGCTGCTGGACGGAGGATCTCACTTAAGACCCAGGGCACCTGGCTGAGAAGAATTCTCCTCATTGTTCCTCTCAGCCTCCTGAAGAGCCAAGTGGTCATTTTCTAGGCTGGGTCGGCCCTGAGTCTGAGTGAGCCAAGGAGCCTTTCCTGAACTGGGGTGGGTACAACAGTCCTCGGTCAGTATGAGTAACTCTTACAAATCAGTGTCCTCTTCCAGCCCACAGGCCCGGGAGAATCACACGGCTAGAGATTAGGTTCATTTCGGTTCTAAATGGAGCGCCAGACGATTCAACGCCACCTGCACATCAGTTCTGAGGGCCAATTTTAACACAGAATCCCAGCGATGTCCTCAGTTCACCTCTGATAAAACCTTATGCAGCACGATGCCCAAACAGTTTAGCTGAGGGCCTGTAATAACGATGGGCGGAGCGGGTTTTGTGAGATCTTTGCTGAAATATAAAATGACTAATATCTGTGTACGGATGTACAGTGGGACAAACCCAATAAACCAAAGGCATCTGTGGAATCGGCACAAGACCGGAAACCACTGCGGAGGCCCCAGGTGAATTTCTCAGGTCCTGAGCCTCCTCTCGAGTCAGTACCCGCCCACACGCCAAGAGGGTCCATGAGCTTCACCTGGCTCGCACTTCACCCAAGGGAAGCCACTCAGTGTTTGATCTCTGTTAAGTTGCTTTTGCGTGGGCTGCACTGTTGCCAACCCCACCACACCCTTCTCTGGCCTGTCTCCAGGTGGCTTCGTGTCGCCTCCCGGATCACTCCGTGTCTACACCGGCATCTCCCCCCAGGCTCTTTCCCCATGCCCTGCCACCGAACCCCACTTCCCTCCAGGCCACACGAAACTGCCCCTTCAGAGGCCCTTCCTTTCTGTGGGCCCTGAGGTTGGCGCCCCTCGCAGTTGCCAGGAGACCTGCTTTCACCCCCTTCTCTCCCTGGGAGCCTCGTCTTGGCTGCTCCCACTTGTCACGGCCGTCAGGAAACCTGAGAGGAGCGAATTTTGGCGTCTGATTTGTGTCGTTTTAACAGACTATCTGAGATAGGTACTTGATAAAAGTAAAGAACTGTACTTTACTTACAGTTGTGGCGGCCCGCGGGCTGAACATCAGGGGTCCAGCGTCTAAAGGCCCCAGGCGCGCGCCCTGCAAAGGCCGTGAGCTTCGAGAGCGAGTGCGCATGCGGAGGACCCACGTGGGTAGCGTACTATGGGGGCGCTCCACCCCGGGGGCGGTGCTTCCCACCTGGGACTTTCCCCCGCCCCACCTCTTAAAGGTCAAACCGTCTCCATGCTGGGGACTGTGCTTCCAGGCAAGAAATGCGGGTGCGAGGGACGGACCCTACCGGTGAGCACTCTCGCCGGCCCACAGTCGTCCAACTGACTTGTTTTGAAGGGCCACGTCCTGCCTGTGAGCTTGTCCTTGGGCACCTGTGCGCTCCACCCTCTCCCTATGCTAAGGGTGTATCTTCTACGTACTGCGGCAGAGGCCAGGCACGCCGGAGAACATCGGCCACGCATGATAGAGTTCTCCTAGCTGACAGAGTCACCAGGCCCCATGTCCTTTGCACAGCGCTTGGTTTCACCTGGGCAGACGTTTCTGTCGGTCCATCTAGATCGCAACTGGAGGGCAAACTTGGCTCAGGGCGCATTAAGCCAAGCTGGAGGCGGACTCTCGCCTGCTGCCTTTGCCTGAGTGGGTTTGGGGGACAGGAAAAAGTGGGAGTGCAGAAGCGACCAGACAAGGGGCAGGGCCGAGAAACAAGGGGGCCAGAGTGTTACAAGTGCTGCCCAGGCCCCAAAGCGCGGAAGACGGCAGGCTTGGCGGGCTCTCCTCTCAGAGGGCCTCTGTCTTCTCCGCGTGGTGCTCAGACCAGGTGTTCCTTTGTCTTTGTTCAGAGAGCCAGTCTGAGTCACTGTTCCTCACTGTGCTCACTGGACGATGGATGGATGGATGGATGGATGGATGGATGGATGGATGGATGGACGGGCAGACAGCCCAAGTGCGTACTAAGCATAACTACTACTCTGAAATGTGGCTTTGGGTGACTGATTTAACTACTGCAAGCTTTGAATTTCTATAACTGCAAAGGAATGAATTGATCTCTCTAATATATTTTCTTTTGTTTTTCTTCCCAAATAAATACAATCTATTGATGGTCAAGACCCCGCTCCAGTTCGTTTGGTTTAACCAACAGAGCCACACCTAACGTTGTGTACCTACCCCGACAGACAATTGCCAGAAGGCGCTTTAACGGCAGAAATAAGCGACTTGTTACAAGTTCTGAGACACTTCAGAAAGTGGCCTGAGACAATGCCATTCCCCTGTGCACTGCCTCTGGCCACTGCTCAGCCTGACCCCGTGGGATGAGCCCACAGGGAGCCCACCCAGCCCACTGCGCACAATGCCAGGCAAAAGCCCCTCCCGGGGCTATGTCAGCGGGGTGGTGCGCAGACACCCATGCAGTGGAGCACCTGCAACCGGCTGAGCTGCCCTTGACCCCTCAGAAGGCCTGGCCTGGCCCAGCGGAACTGATAATGTCCCACGGAGGCCGCTGCTGAGGACTGTGAGCAGATTCGCAGTAACTGTTTCGCTCTAGTGTGTGGTCACGTGGCCTTGGTTGCATCTCCCTTGCCCTGTAGGGGGGCACAGCGCTCTCTGGACAACACAGTCTGGTTTTTGATGTGCTCATTTCCCTGTCGGGGTCACCCTGCAAATCCAGCACAGGGATCCCAGCCTGGGCCAGAGGGGGCTGAACTCTGAGGTTCCACTTCTGAAAGTCACCCAAACCCCGGACCTGTCACCCACCTGGTACAGTACAGGGCCTGGGGGAGCCTTGGTGTCCTGTGCGGGCCGCTCAGTGCAGCAGATCAGACACATGAACATGCTCCGGTGACGTGGCAGCCAAGCTTTGTCTACTCCTCCATCATACACGTACTGAGCAACCAGACACATCAAGTCCCTGCCCACATGGAGACTATATCCCAGGACAGGGAGGAACAGTATCCAAACTGTACCTTAAACAGCGATGAATGTTGTGAAGAAAATATAAAAAGAGGTGTAGCCAAGAGGGAGGACCCGAGTTGTGTCAGAATGTATTTGAGCAGGGAACCGCAAATACCTGGTGACATAAAGCCAGGGAGAGGGCATAGCAAATGACGGTGCCCAGAGTGCATGCAGCCTGAAGGGACTGCCCGAGGACAGGGCCAGCTAATCAGGCACAGAGCCTGATTCTGTTGCTCCTCAGGACAAAGGGAACAGTTTCACAGGGTCTCCATGGGACTATGCTGTCCAGCTCAAGTGGCGGGGCAGGTTGGCACGGTCATACAGCCAGAGAGCTACCCAAGGTGGGGCTGAGAGGACATGCCTGAGGGCGACTCCCATGCAGGAGCCTCCATGCTGGCCAGGAGATAGGGAAGATCCTGATTCGTGACTAGGAATGGGTGGCTAAGAGCTGGAGCTGGTAAGAGAACTGTTGGCCATGCTGGGATAAGGCTGGGGTCCAGGAGGCTGGCACACAGCGAGCTGAAAAATGAAAGGGAAGCAAGTCATACCCCATGTTTGATAGTCACGGCCTCATGCCTTGGTTTTGACTGCCTCTTACAGAACAAAATCTGTAATCTGAGCCACACAAAGAGCTAAAACATAAAGCATTCTGTGGGAATCTGTAGGAATGACTACTCTTTACAACCATACATTTTGGTTGCTTGGTAGATGGACTTGGGACTTGGGAATAGGAGGTGAGGCCTCAAGGTCCCTGAGATAATGGAAGGGCCAAGGTGGTGACAGAAGCAGACACTGGCAGCTTCTCTTGGCCACACATGAGATGCAAGATATTGCCATCTGCCTTGGAGGTTGAAGTGCGGGATTCTATGTGACAGACGGCCACATGGTGGAACCCTAATCCTGTGACACCCAGATAAAAACAATTCAGTTTTACTTCGGAATTGTGTCTGTTGGTTCCTCAACTTCTTGATCACTGAATTGCTCCTGTTTAAACCCCCAGGAAGGGTCATTACAGCCATCAGATCCTCCTCCTCTTCATCATCCTCCTCCAAAAAACTGTGGCTCATTTTCCTCTTATTTAAGCTCCTTGCATATTTTTACTGGCCCCAAATTTGCAGAGCTCCCAGATGCAAATGTCCTGATGAGTTTCATGCATAATGAAAGCATTGCTATGGGTCAAACTGAGTGTGTATACATGGCCAGAGTGAAAATTCAAACTAGAAGGTTGTGCTGGCCAAGGCAGGTCGATGTATCTGCCCTCAGGACAGGCCCAAGTTATACCTACCGATAAAGGTCCAGACAGTGATCTCCTGTGGGGCATCTATAATCTTGGTCCAGTGAACCTCCAGCTTCTCTCTAGAGACTGTGTAACCTGGGGACTCTAAACCCCTTCTCAGAAGTAGGTCTATGAATGATACTTCCTTTCTTTGGCTTTTATATTTTTTGATGCCCAGAAGCAGTCAATGTACTGAGCAACAGAACAGGTTCTGTCTATTAGGAGATCTCAGTGTGTCCTGCCACCTCTAGCTGGGGAGAGTAAAGAAGAGCCAAGAGCCTTCAGAACCAGGACGTGATGGTGGAGCCCAGCACCAGCACCTCGGTATGGATCTGACTCTGGCGCACTGTCACCTGCACCCCTGCTCTGAGGCCCCCTCACATCTTCCACCCCTCTTGCTCAACACAGTCAATGAAATTGAACTCAGAATAAAGTGTGCATCGTGCTTTGCTCCTCCCTTTAGAACATGTAGCATTTTAATGCCCACAGCGTTAGGATGGTGCAGTGAGCTTCATCCTGCCTTGTTAACTTGGTAACATACATAGTAAACCCATCAATCTCCAGACTGGATTGAATAGCTTCTCATGTAGTCACCAAATTGTATTTGCCATTTCCCTTAGTCGTTTCACATGTATATTGGAAGCAATTATTCAAATGAATGATAATTATATGCTTGGAAAATGGAGGGGGAGAGAAAAGTTTAGAAGCTGAGAGAGCGACAAAGTTTCAGCCTAGCAGGCCACAAGAAGCTGAAGGCAGGCCCTCCCTGCCTTAGGTCTGCTTGCCTAGGCCTCTGGTCAGAGCGGTCAGTGCATTTAACCCTTGTATTTCTGATTCTTTCAGTGTTGTGTTCCTCATTGAGCTCTCCTGGGGAACTGGGAAAGGAATCTGTTTGGCCCCTAATTAAATATTCCTATTTCTAATTTCATGCTCAATTTGTGCAAACAGAAAGCAAATGGCAGCTGCTTCAACATAAACAGTGTTTGCAGGGGGCATTATCTGGAGACTGAAAGCTAAATGGGGCATCTGAAAAGACCCCAGAGAAGGTCTCTGTGCATGACGGGAAACACTGGGAATAAATGTGCTGCCTTTTACGCTCCGGGACTACAGAGAATTCTGAGGAATGGAGGCACGAGCATGGGCTCTAAAGTAATCTCCCGCCACAACAGAGCTCTAACCGCTTTTGCTTATCACAAGTAGTAGGGCCTGGCTCTTTCTGGGGCTACCAGCATGGAACCTTAGTCATCGTCACCTTCGGACAGGCAGACCTCTGAGTTACCTTTTCATCCATGTGCCACTTTTTGTCATGACTGCTTATACATAAAAGGAGCGTCAAAAGTGTGTGTTCTCTACCAGAGCAGAGAAATAAAGCCTAATTTCACATTTCCTCTAGTCTTTGCCCCCAGGCAGTTTCCTTGTTAAAGTAAGGCAGTTATGAAGGGTTTTCATTCCTTAGACCAAAATCTTTGTAAAATGACCCAGGGAACGGTCCCAGGTCTCCTCCTGGTACTGTCTCGCAGCACAGGAAGTGAGGGGAAAGGAAGTTTGGAAGCTTTAACCTTGCTGAGTCTTAGCTTTCTCATTTTAAAAATAGGGATAGTGGTTGTCTCATTAAGATTTTAAATTATGCCAACATTTTGTACTAGGGGTGGGGGTGTAGCTCAGTGTCACAGAGCTGCATACATGTTATACAAAGAATTGGACTTTTTTTTGAGTCAGGGTCTCGCTTTGTAGTTCAGGCTGGCCCCAAGCTCACTATGTAGTGCAGACAAGGCTCAAACTCAGTAATCCTCTTGTCTCTGCTTCCTGAGTACAGGCCTGAACCACCACGCCTGGTACCGTGGTGTGTGGTACTGATTGCTGGGGGGCGTGAGTCACCACACCCGGTATTGTTGTGTTTACTGGGATTGAAGCAGGGACCTTGTGCTTTCGAGGCAGGTGCTGGAACCACTGAAGAGAACTGGACTTTCAAGACAAGGTCTTGGTACATAGTTCAAGCTGTCTTTGAACTCACTACGTGGCCCAGTCTGGCCTGCAACTTGCGTTGAGCCTATCTCAGCCTCTTGGCTGCTGGGATTACAGGTATGCACCATCATGCCTGGCAAGCACTGTACTATTAAATGTGAGGTCTTGCTAATTTGTTCTCTCCAATTTGGAGCACTTGTAAACTAGGAGGAAATGTTTATTAAGAGAAAAAAAATCAATGTCATCTGCTCTCTTCCCTAAAAGGTCTACTGTCCACCTGACACCAGAATTCCCACTGCTCTGACCAGACCGTCTCTCCAGGTCCTTGTGGCAGGGCATGAGGGTGGGGCGAGTATGCAGACCGATGTGCTGGGCACCCTGCACGGGAGGGTGACACAGTGCAGGGGCCACAGAACTCCACGATTCTGGAGATCGCCTTTTTTGTAATCATTATCTGTTATCCATTTATTTCTGAACTCTGCTACACAGAAAAACTTGTCACCCAGGAAGAGCCCAGTGATACGGTGGGAAGAAAATGGGTCCAGTAACTATCTGAAGGTTCAAATGTCACTCCTGTAATCCTAAAATCAACTCATCATTGAATTATCAATAGTCAGAATCTTAATTATTTTACTGAAGTCTGAAAACTATTAAGCATTTAAACACTATCATTTACATGACAGTTTACAGACATGTGTATCCAAGGGGTTCTACTTGTTTGGACTCTTACTAAATCTGAACAACCCTAGGAGATGGGGGTGGAGCGGTATCATCACCCCACTGAGTGACTTATCAGCCTGCTGACTTCTAAGGGGCAAAGGGCAAGAGGCCGATGACTATCTAGAAAGGCATGTTTTTGGCAGGGTGTGGTGGCTTATACCTGTAATCCCAGCACTTGCGAGGCAGAGGCAGGAGGACTGCTGAGTTCAAGGCTTGCCTGAGCTATGCAGGGCCAGCCTGAACTACAAAGTATGACCCTGTCTCAAAAAAAAAAAAAAAAAAGGAGATACATTTTTGAAAAGGTTACTCTGAAATTCTGAAGGGAAACTTTTGTAATATTAAGTGGTTAAAAATTCCTTTAAAAGCCTTTCAGACACTACAGTAAAAAATGTTTTCAGCATGAGGCTAAACACTAATACTTACATTTAACTCCATATACAGGTTATTTTGAATTCACCATTGTGGTTGTTTTAACAATCCTCCCCCTCCCCCTCTTACATCAATGTGTATTCTTCTCTTTAGACAACAGTACAGGTGGGGAGAAAGAAAGTACTTGTTCCGGTTAACAATGTAAACCCATTTCATGCCCTCTCAGATTGTCAGCTCAGCCTCTGAAGTAGCTGGGAACCTGTCCCACCGAAGGCTGCTTTGCTTTATGCTGAATTCCCCAACAACCACAACTCAACATCAATAATCAAACAAGCTGACAGCCCCAAGATACACTGTCTAAATCTGTAGGACCCTAGGTGAGTACCTCAAGATCATTAAAGGGGGGGAGACACCTAACAGTGGCAAACAGCTACTTTAGAAGAAGAAAAAAGTAAAGATATGAAAAGCAATGCAAGAGAAAACTTATGTGTCTGAATAAGATAGTTCCTGAAATGCTGACAAAGGTCATAAGTATGTTAAATCATACTAATCATTAGACGATCTTATTGTGACTACATCTGAAATACAGGATTTCTGTTGACAGAAAATTATGACAAATGGGTTAGGGAGACATAGCTTTCTGGGGTAACAGAGATTAAGTAAAAATTCCTGTTTTAGGCAACCAAGAATGGGGCAGATGTAGCACTGTCTTTATTTGTATCTGTCCTTATGTTCATATCCACCACCACTCACCTGGCTATGGTGAGTCTGTCGGCTAGGGATGCCTATGGTTTTTCAGTGGAGTTTGACTCTCAGAAATTAGACCCTGATCCTCCAGACTGTGTGTGTGACATATAATCTTATATACCACTGTAATCTGTACAGAACTGGGATTCCAGCACAGTGCTTACATATACCTGACAGCTATCTGCAATTGCTTCCAGTCCACAGAAGCACTTCTCAGAAACAGAACATTTTCACATAGTGGTCAAGGTTTTCCAGCCTCAAACATCAAAGTAAACATTCCATGCCTCTTCATTAAGACACGTCCTATTAAAACAAAACAGAACAACTTAGTCATGTTGACTGTATTAGCCTGACTGACCCAGTACTCACACAGCTTCCATTCATAAGGCTGTTCAGAGCTGGTGTACAATCTTAGAACACAACACCTTCCTGGAAGGAAGGAGTCTTTGGAACACTTTTAGATCACTTGGGTGAAAAAGGACATCAATGTCATCCAACATTTCTCAATTCACCAGCTGAGGGTGTCTACTGATACTTTCGGCCAGATACTTAAGGACACTTCAAGATCACCAGAAACAGTTTAGTAGCAGATTAGGAAGAAAACACCCACGGGTCAGAGATTTAGCTCAGTGGTTCCAGCGCCTGCCTTGCAAGCGCAAGGTCCTGAGTTCAATCCTGGTAACCACATATAATGCTGGGCATGGTGACTCCAGCCCACCAGCAATCAATACCACATACCACAGCCCTGGGCGTGTAATCCCAGCACTCGGAGGCAGAGGCAGGAGGATTGCCGAGTTCAAGGTTTGCCTGGGCTACATAGTGAGCTCAGGGCCAGCCTGAACTACAAAGTGAGACCCTGTCTCAAAAAAAAAAAAAAGAAAAAAAAGAAAACACTCTCACCATAGGTTGACTGGTTGCCTTTGACATTTAATTTCAGTTTACAGAGGAATTAATTTTGGCTTTAATATTTACATTTAATTGCTATTGAACACATACTTACCCTATCGAACCCTCATGATGTCATTAACTACTGAATATAAGCAAGTTGTAGGACTAGAGAACAGTAACAATTTAGTTAGCATCCATGCTGCCACAGGTCAATTTCTTTATGAAAAGAGAACAAATCACCCTGAAAAGCATGAATATTTTAAATTATTCACCTCACTGGAAGAATCATACAGGTATTTTGATAAAGATTTTCAGTAAGTCTAAAATATTGCTTTTGAAACTGTAAAAATTCCTTACAGAAACACACACACACAAATAGTATTTTTACATTAGTTTATTCAATGACTGCTCTTAACATATTCTTTGCTTTACTTTTCCTGAAAGAAAAGTTGGCAGAATCAACTAAGGAATACTATCAGCATGTCACTATGCTTTAGGAGAAAATAAAATGAGAGGAAAAGATAACACCAGTAGTATGGTACACTCACGCTGCAATACTGCCTCTGTAGAAGTTTGCATGTTTGTCAGTATTTTACATACATAGAAAATTTCTAATTAAAAAAAAATGAAGGAATCAAAAACAGTCTTTATAAATATAAACCAGATAGAAGCCACTTTAGAAAGATCTGGCAAGAGCTTTAATGGTCAACTTTTTTTTCCATCTGAAATACTTGGACAGAAAATTTAGTACATAGTTTAAGAGGTAAAACTCCATACAACCTTATAAAACTAAATAAAAACATGCATGGACATTTCTAATGCCAAATGGTCAAAACGTTGTTTTACATTGAACAGACTAAAGCTCTTAAGGAAAAACTCACTCCTAATAATAATAATGATGTTATAACAGGAGTAAAAAGCAAGTGTAAGGAAAACATGAAAGAAATAAAGTACGCATTTAAAACAATAAACAGTTAAAAAGCCAGAGTTTTACAAGTGTAACTACTTAAATGGCTATAAACTGTGGTGACACCAGGCGTGAAGCATAGTGAAGAAACATGCTCAGCAGCGTGCACTTTGAATGAATTCAGAATTACACACGATCGTATTAAGAATATCACTCACCATGGACAGTGCTAAGATGTCTACAAAGGTCAGTGTTAAACACTGGGACAGGGGAAGCAGAGGTACACTGTTTCTTGTAAAGAATCACAATGTAACAAATACACTCACATTAAAGCAATAATCACAATTCTTAATTTTACACAAGAAGCTAAAATGCGTGAAATTTCAGTATGTTTATCTCCTTCAAAAGGGCAGATATGTCATTTATTAGGAGCCAAACACAACAGAAAAGGGTAACTGATAAATGGAATCTTTTTAAAAAAAAGTATGGATTGTTGTATGTTAACTTTCAAAGTACAACAGAATTTCTGGTCCCATGAAACCACTAAAAAAACTTCAAAAGATTGGTAATGGATTCTAACTTATCAACAGCATCACAGGATTTATGAGAAAATTTTAATACTTTAAAAACATCTTTTCTATAAATTCTTTAAATACCAGAAATATTTCTAATAAATAAAGGATGGGACCAGCTTTAAAACTGACATGTACATCAAATAACTGTCTCACAATCATCTTTTGAAGAATATCATTAACTGTCAAATTTTCTTTGAATGTCAGCTGATATACAGGGTTATTCCTTCCATTCTCATATACAGTACCAGAATGTACTGTTGAATTTGCCCATTTTTCTCCTCAGGAGCAGAGATTAGGAATAGTCTACAGGCCAAATATAGCCTTGTTTTTTGTAAATAAACTCCCTCCCATCTTCCCCTGGCTGAGAATTAAATCCAGGACCATGACAGACAGCTCTATTTTCTTTCTGAATTCTGAGCCAGGATTTTAATAAGTTCCCCAGGTGAGACTTAAACTTGTGATCCGCCTGCCACATGTGCTAACTCAGCTAGTTTGTTAAGTTTAAATGGGACAAAGTCACACTCATTTACACATTTTCTGTGGTACTTTTATGCTAAAAAAGCAGGAGTGAGCAGTTTTTAAGAGATGATCACTTGATTCTAAAGTTAATTATTTACTATCTGATCCTTTACAGAAAGTGTGTCAACACTTGCTCTAAGTTTTCTTAGAACAGTCTAAAATAATTTTTGCTGCTTTCTCATTTGTTAACACTGTTTTTGCTTAGCCTGTGTGTGTACTCCAACTTTTTCATACTTCAGTTTACTGATGGGTACATATTTTTGAAACTTAATGTTGCAGTTGACTTTTTGTCTTCAATATTTTCACTTGGGACATGAGCATTTTCTCTAGTTATAATCTGATTCTGGCTCAATCAGGACTTCTCCAGGAATTCAGAGAATAAGAAAGTGGACTAGCCACACAGAGGAATAGCCAGAAAACCATATATTTTATCTTGAGGAAGGAAACTGGACAGAGAAGGAATAACAAAAACATATACTTTAGAGTAAATACCATTAAATTGGAGAAAGCTTCAGTTTTCAAAACATAACCACAATACATACTCTGCCACACCCACCCCACCCACCCAGTCATCCTCCCAAATATCAGAGAACTACAATATGAAGTATATTTTATAAATATATTACTATTTACACATAGATACATCCATAAAAGACATGTTAAATAATTATTTGTATAATCAGTACTACTTTAAAGGTTCTCTTGTGTATTTTTAAATTACACATTCTATTAAAATTATCAAAATAATTTTTAAAAATACAGGGAATAAAACCAGCGAAGAATTACTTTCCATTAAAGTGGTTCAAAATCTCATCATTGGTTGTCCAGACCCCACACTTGGTCATTCACAACTCAGAGACACAGTAAAATCAAGGAAATGTTAGGCATCAAAAGAAACTCCCCTCCATTTATAATACTTCATAACAAATATGTATGTATATATAAACACTCCTTTAGTTATATTACATATTCTAATAAATTTATTTTCATAGACATAAAATTCAAGTTTCCACCAGAATCAAATATTTTATACTGGTGAGCAATTTTAATTAGTAGGTCACTGACAAACCCTATCAGGATAGAGATCCTAAAAATGAGACTTAAAATATGTGCATCACATGCAAGAAGTAAGGAAATGCTAAGGGCCGGTATGTGGCCAGCTGAATGCTGCTCCCTCTGGACCAAGACACAGAGACAACAGACTGGCTACTTATTGTGTAAAGTGCAGTCCACTGTCGATCACTGAGGCAAAATACTGTAGTCTGAACCCTTTTTCCTATCAGCTGACCCCTTCTGGTAACTTCCTTACTAACATGCGTCGCTTCCTGGTTATGTATTAGCAGGTTTGGTAAACAGCAATTAGGGACTAGGAAGAAAGTTTTGGCTAACATAAAGATATGCAGTCAGCTGTGGATTTAACTTAGTAGTGGGCCCTCTTTATTTATTGCTTTAGGTAACAGAAATTTGGTGTATCCAAAGTCAGCCTATCACCTCATTCTTAAGCTCTGAAAGCAACATTGGCCATTCAAAAAGGAGGGGACAATTTGTCCTCTTGACATAAGAAAGCAGCTGTTTCTTGGTACACAATTAATTACACTCAACAATTTTGTTGTGGGAGGTTCAGAGCTATTCACTTCAGTACACATGATGGCAGGGTATGCTATTTTTCCAAAAAAAGAATGATAAACATCCAACTAAATATACTGGGTCAAATTTAAAGTCATACCGTTTAACCTAAGATCTTATTTAAAATCATTTAGTAAAGGTTAGCAATCTCCAAATAATAAAAAAGCTAACATGAAAAAAAATGGAAGCAAAACCTACATGTATAATTTGGAAGTCATTTCATGTTATAAAATCTTATAATAGGATGAAAACTGAAGGTAATACACACTGGTAACCCTATTTTTGGCACTCATTTTGCCTGTACATTTAAACTTGTTCTATAGATAACGAACGACAAAGATCAAGAACAGTTTCACAAGTGAGCAGGGTCACTGTTGGACAGACGCCATTCGAGATGGTCTGTGTGGCATCGCCCGCGTTATCTTTGGGTTCAGATGCGGGCCACGCTCACTTCAAGCACACCAGCAATAATTGTGTAGAACATCACTTTCCTGAATTAAGTTTGCTGAACACGGTTCAGATTATTGGATATGTCAATATGCACAATGCCTTTTAGAAGCATTTACTGTATATCCAAATCCTACTTCATGCAACACACAGTGTCACACAAGTAGTGAAAATGTTATCCTAGTCAAAGATGCTTGGACATTATTTTTCAGGCAGCATTTTACCTTTATTTTAGTAAAGTTCATACTAGGTAAGTTTTAGAAGAAAGAAAATGCCAATAAATTCAATATGTTTCAATATATTATATAAAACTAAGAGACACTTTAATTTACCTAAATTTATATTCTACTCTATCATAGACTTCAATTTTATTTAAAATTTGTTTAAATAAGGGATAAAATGTTGCCCAAAATTCTAATCATAGTTACACATTTGTGTTTTTAACTAGATCTACAAATCAAAATAGTTCTTATAGTTAAAAAGATACAATTTGTATCAACAGTAAAAGGTACTTTCTGGTTTTTCAGGGCTTTACTTCGAACTGTAGCATGTAGAATAATCCAAATGACTAGAACATCCAAGCAGACTACAAAAACAGATCTGAATATGTATTACACTATGTAAAATTCAGTCCAGAGGAACAGTCAAATTACATCAATCACACAATTGTCTGCCACTAACTGCAAAATCCATCTTCTAATCTGCAGAAAATTGCAATAAGCAAAACCCATGAGTTTGAAACCAGAAATATCCCTTACTAATACCAGAACAGACAGTAGTCTGTATCTAAAACTACACTATTTGTGGCAAGAGTCTGGCCTTAATAATATAACAGGCCCTGCAAAAAACTACTTTCAGGAAAATGGAAAATATACAATATCTTACAAAAATTTTAAGTTACCATTTACAATTCCTCCATCACTATTTCTATAGTGCAGTATCAGTAAATGTTGCATATCCTCAACACATAAAACCATCTTAGGCCAGCCTTGATAAATAGCAGGAAAGCTAGAGTATATTAAATATAAAATTGCATTGAGAGTAATTAGATTCATTAAAAACAGGCAAGTACTGTGAAAGGGTTATTTATCCAGTATTGTTGTGCCCCAAACAAAACACAAACATTAAAAATACAGATTAACAAGAATCTAGGAATTCAATTCCATTTCTAGAGAAGCATATCACAGCTGGATAACAAAGCTCTAAACCTGATGGCTTTTGCCTTATTCTTAAAAAAAAAAAAAAGGAAACAATTTTTTTTCCCATCGATTGTATCTGCTTTCTTTTAAACTGACCATTAAATTAACTAATTTCTTGTCAGGAAAAAAAATCCAAACAAAAATAAAACAATAAAAGTGCCATATTGTAAATCATTCTAACATATATGTTACCCATTTCATCATAAATTGGTAACTTAGATTTTGTTTAAAATATAAAGTCAGTGCTGTAGTATATCTTTATTTCTATAAATAAGGATTATAGGACAAAGAAGCCCACTTTCCCCAAATAAAAATAACTTAAAAAGCTGTAAAAGATTCTAATTAAGCTTGGCTTGAAAAAGTATTTTGCTGGGTCTAGGCAAAGGCTCCACATTCTGAAGGTATTGTAATTGCTTGCAATTGATAGACAAACATGAAGTTAATAAAACATGAAACAAGGATAAAAAGTGCTGCATATAAACCCCTGATGCACCAAAGATTAATATCAAAGATCACAGATACCTCTGTTAAATCAAACTGGATAAATTTCCAGCCAAAGATACAGCTTTAAAAAGGAAATGCTAAAACGTGTTTGAAGATAAAGCAATCCCGGGGTACTTCCACCAAGTGGGCTGCACATACAGATTCCATGATACAGTACTTCACATAAATGGATACTAGAAAACCTCCTTGCTGGGAAGGAGATCACATGTGCTATTGTAGCAAACCTCCCTCAGCATTTGAGCTGAACAAAAAAACTACTAAACACCACAAAGATGCATCATCTTTCAATAACCCAGCTGCGATTTCTCCACCAAAATGGCTGCGGCGAGTTGCTGGGCGTCTGTCATGTGAGGGTTCCTTTTCATGACAATTCTCACAAGGTCAGGTGGGAAGATGTTGCACAAGTTGATATAGATTTTCTCTCGGCTGTCCTGGTGCCTCGAGGGATCCTGCAGCACTGCACAGTAGGGCACTCGCCAGGTGGGCTCCTGCTGCTCAGGCAGGCTCTGGAAGGTAAACTGCTCATAGCAGGGCGGTGCAGAGTTATCAGGCAAGGAGTACGTCTGTCGATACCCATACGCATCCACCCCATAGCTTGGCCTATCCCAGCTTCCCGCCCCTTCATGGCGGGAGTAAGGCTTTCTCTGTCTTGAAGGAGAACTGTCGTAGAGTCGAGAATCAGAAATGCTGTCTATTCTTGTGGCCATTAAGGACCTCCCGAGGTGTGGCGGCTTCGCGTGCGCCACGCTGGGGGGCGAGGGGTAGTCACCAGGACAGCTGGAGCGTGCGCCCACAGCGGGGTGCTGCAGGTGCACAGCCAGGTGTGGAAGGGGAGGCTTGTGATGGAACTTTGGTTCTTCGTGACTGTAACTTTGCACCCTGGTCAAGGGGTCGTGGAAGTTCTGCAGGAAAGCCTGGGGGTTAAGGCGGCTATGAGGGTGCATGTGTTGACACTTCAAGTTCTCTTCCAGCTGGGGGTCCGGGGAACTGACGTAGGAGCGGTCATTGTAACCCACGTAGGAGTCGCTGCTCCCACAGCTCATGCTCCCTTCACTGCTGCAATCAGAAGCTACGGAACTTATTCTATAATCTGTGTCTAGTGAGAAACGCCTTTCCGGACTGCGTGGGCCTGAGATACTCAGATTTGAGTATGCATTCAACATGGAGTAATATCCAATGTCAACAGGCGAGTCACATGTTGGATACTGTTCATAAGGCATTGGCGTTCCATGATTTTTGGTTGCCATCATCACTGGAGGATATTGTCCCTGTGGTCTTTGATCCTGAGGTGGGAAATGAACTCCAGATGGAAGGCCATTGCTTAAAGATGTAGTGCTTTGGGGTTTTGCGGTAGAAGGAGCTGGTATATTAACTAAGGAAGGTACAGACCTGGTTTCCAATTTGTTTTTGGTGGGAAGCTTTTCCTCTAGGTCTTGGTAGACTTGAGTCCGTATGCTCGGGTCTGATTGCCTCTTTGGAGCACCCCGTTTGCCATCAGAGGTGCTGTCGGGCTTCGTGCTACAAGGAACACTGTTGCTTTTCACCAGTCCTCCTTCATTTGCAGTTTTGGATGCTGAGTTTCTAGACATGGCACGAAGCTCATCAGCCACCGAGCGCTGCGGCTGGCTGCCCCTTTCGGGGTGGTAGTATTTGCACTTGTGTCCATAGGTACACTTCTTTCCTAGAAGAGTAAGATGAGTTAGGCAAAGGGCGAAACCGTCAGACCTGAGAAGTCAGCCTGGCGCGACTCTCTTACCCATGAAAACCACAAAGGCAGAATGGGAGACCAGCTAAGCTACTCTGTTTCTTACTCTCGTGACGCCTCATTTCTCACCCTGCACTTCCTTACCGAGGGCAGGAAGACAGTCGGCTGAAGAATCACCTCCCCAGGTTCTGGCTATTACTTTGTTCTCTCAGTTTCTATCTGTCTCTTGTTTCAGTAGGAATTTATAATCAGAACATTTTTTGGAAGAGTAATTGTATTTTATTTTTTTTGAGACAGGGTCTCACTTTGTAGTTCAGGCTGGCCCTGAGCTTACTCTGTAGCCCAGGCAAGCCTGAACTCACAGCAGTCCTCCTGCCTCTGCCTTCTGACTGCTGGGATTACAGGCATGAGCCACCACGCCTGGCACTGTGATACGTGGTACCAGGGATCAAACTTGGAACCTTGTGGTTGCCAGGCAGATGCCAGAACCACTGAGTTAAATCCCTGGCCCCAATCGTATTGTTGTAGTGTGATAAAGCCACATTCATCTGATCTGTGCCTAGATAAGAACGTTAAACCCTCACCTCACTAAAACTAACGTCATGTACAATTTATTGAGTTTCAAACTTTAATTCAGAAAAATGCATATGCATTGAGACCAAGTGGTTAAAAATAATATTCTCACAGCCAAGACATTTTCTTTAATTACAGTCAAAGAACCACATACTATGCCATGTAAAAACTTAAATGTTTTTATTAACAAAAGCTTAAGAGCACATTATATTCTAAAGGCAAACAGTCAGTATCCATAAAGAGTTACCGTATGGACAAGGCTGCTTTTTGTGTTCAGGAACAATAGGTTTCTTCCTTAGGAAATTATCCAGACTTGGGCCATGTCTGCCAAGTGGGTCATCAGGGGGCATGAACCTGTTGTGAAGATAATAAAAAAACGACATCTAACTAGGAGGCTAATATCTAATTCTAAAGATAGAGTACATTTACTCAAATTTATTTAAATATATTTAAGTATTATTAAAGTACAAAGTTTTGAAGTTTTAACCCAAATGTTTTGATTCAACATTTAAAGAATAAAGAAAATTAGCACATGAAGCACTCTTATTAATGAAGACAAAATAAACTGTTTTAAGTTCTATGTAAGTTTGTTTTAATTCAGATTAGTTTTGATCTAGTACGTTCTAATTATGTTTTCTTCCTTTCAGTCTTGAGATTTTTGTAAGCATTTTAGGAAATAATTACAATGACATTTTAGGGGAACTTTGTAAACATGAGTGCTGTGAAGCAGGGAGCAGCAGGGGGAGAGGCAGAACGCTGGGGAGGGAGGGAGGAGAGCAGGAAGTAGTAGGAAAACACAGACTTGCCAGACATCATTTACAGGGAGGATACTTCACACATACAGTTTCGTTTTGTTATGACAATAGTCCCACAGAATATTTGCTCCGTTTTACAGGTTAAAAAACTTTTCTAATGTAGATTCAGAATTGTTATCTCATATCTCATAACATAGTCAAGATTCAAGTGTATCTGGCTCTAAAGTCTATTCTTTTCCCACTACAGTAATGGGCTTCTCATTTGAGATAGAAAAAATCTTAATGAAGTAAGCTTATTATTGGGGATTGATTGTCCAGAGGAGGGAAGGAGAATTCACAGTGTACATAAGGAATACAAGTTATGACTGAGGAATTTTACTACCCATTATGTTACTGTTTACTAAAATAAGCCCAAGCATTTACCCACAAAATAAGAATAATGTAAATAATGTATAAACTCTAAGGGGAGTCAAAATGGCTAATAACACTGGGCAAGTACAGCATTATTATTATAACAATAATATGGCAAGGTTAAAAGAAACAGAAGACAGTCATTCAAATCATAATTTTAATAGCACTTTGTGTGTATTTTATCCTTTGCCTTTTAAACATAACAATATTTTTCCATGTTTAATAGCCTTCATAATAATTATTTTGAACAGCTAAATATTATGAAAGGATATGTAAGATGATTAATTTCTCTGTATTATGTTTAGTTGCCTTTACTTATTCCAATTATAAATAATATAGAAGTTAATGTGTCTGGACTTTTTTTTTTCATTATGTTGTCCATGAACTGAAATTATTGAGTGTTAACATATTTAAAGTCTGATAACTCTTGCTAAACTGTACATCACTTTACATACATCATTTTTTTTTCTTTTGAGACAGAGTCTCACTTTGTAGTTCAGGCTGGCCCTGAGCTCATTATGTAGCCCAGGTAAGCCTCGAACTCAGCAATCCTCCTGCCTCTGCCTCCCAAGTGCTGGAATTACAGGCGTGAGCCACCACACCCGGCACTGTGATATGTGGTATTGACTGCTGGTGGGCGTGAGCCACCAGGGCCGGTACTGTATGTGGTACCAGGGATCAAATTCAGGACCTTGCACTTGCTAGGCAGGCGCCAGAACTACTGAGCTAAATCTCCGGCCCCACATGCATCATTAAAAAAAAATCAGTACATGTATGTAGTACATGTTTACATTCCTTGTGGGGAGATGGTACATGTGTATGATACATCTTAATTCCTCTTTCATCTCTTTCCCTCCCCTCCCTCATCCCTCCACCCATCTTTTGATCCCCTCTTTTTGTACAATTTGTAGTGATATAATGTTTCCATTCCTCGTGTATAGTTAGTACATGTACATGACTCATCATGACATGACTTTTATCATCCTGTCTCTCCCTTCCCTCCCCCAGGCACATACACAATGTTCTTGTGAATTAAAGAGATGAGAAAAATAAATGTTTTAGATTCAGACTGCACGTCTGATTAACAAGTGAACGTTTTTCTATATAAAAACATTTCTCATGAACATCCTTGTTCATATTATTTGTCCACTTATCAATTTATATTTTATGATTATGACTAGAGTCTCACATTGGGATAACAACTTTAAAAAGCAAGTATTTAGTAACATATCAGTACTCCCAATTGGCTTATGAGGTGGGTTTTCCTGGGGATAAAGAGAGAACTCTCCTCTGTCAGCAGTTAAGAGATTCCCAGAGACAGGGAATCCATGATGCTTCCAGTGCAAGTGGCTTGTCAGTGCCTGGGCCCGCAATGCTCCTGACTTGCAGGACACTCAGTGGGGAGCCAGTGTTGGAAGAGGCCTGTGTAGGCCCAGTGCAACAAAAGTAGGATCATGCAGCAGTTGTTCAGGACAGTTACACAGATATTTTCAGGGAAGCAAGATCACTGGTTTACTTACTTGTCATTGACAAATGAATACATTAATAATCGCTCATCTATGAACTTCTTCCATTCTGGCTTTTCATTTGCCAAATCCCTGTAGTTATCATTGGATACAATTATACCATCTGACTCAAAAGCCAGTTTCACAATGAACCTATCATCGTAGCACACCACTCGCCGCCCTTGAACTCTCCGGGATGGTGTGAACACGAGAATTTTATCCTTCTCTAACTTGCGTAAAATTTCCTGATCTGCAAGAATAAAAGGGGTAGAACTTCAGCAATAAATACATACAACACATATGGCAAGTCATACAAACTAGAATATATGAGCTATAATATATGAACTAGAATATAAATAATCATTTAGATTATGATTTATAGTTTATAGATTTAGCATAATTTTTAACTCCCAATAAACCCTTTCAAAGTAGTAATAAAAGAAATGAAGAGTATAAAATGAACAACATGACTAAGAAATTCTTTTTTTTTTTTTTTTTTTTGAGACAGGGTCTCGCTTTGTAGTTCAGGCTGGCTCTGAGCTCACTATGTAGCCCAGGCAAGCCTGGAACTCAGCAATTCTCCTGTCTCTGCCTCTCCAGTGCTGGGATTACAGGAGTGAGCCACCACGCCTGGCACTGTGGTATGTGGTATTGATTGCTGGTGGGCGTGAGTCTCCACGCCCAGCATTGTATATGGTTACCGGGGATCGAACTCAGGACCTTGCGCTTGCGAGGCAGGCACCAGAACCACTGAGCTAACCCTCCGGCCCATGACTAAGAAATTCTGATCCTTATTCCACTAAGTTTTTGTTTATGAGCTGGAGTCACAAGCACAGCTACCAGGGCTGCTTACATCATGTACATTGCAACAAAGCAGCAGGGCAGGCTGCAGGTATGCCCCAGCACTGTCTCCCTCCCAAGATTTCGCATGCTGGGATTATCTTTTTTTAATCCACAGATGTGACAGTCAGAGTCTGAGAGCTGTAGGGGAAGCAGCAGGGGCAGTGGAGGCAACAAAGTTTACCAGGAGGCAGTGAGGCCAGAAGTGCTGCTACAGAGTTGGCTAATGTACGCCTGTGTCTTGCAGTGACACAGGTCAGTGGCTAAGTTTCTAAAAGAAATCCCACCTCTAACATTTACTACATGTCCGCTCCATAGGCTGTGCTAAGTATCAGTGGCAACTATGGTGAAGCACAGCCTCTTCTCAAGGGCTCATTATCTGTGAGACAAACAGGTAAATCAGGCAGACAAAGGTGGAACTGAACCACAGCAGGAATTTAGGCAGGGATCGCAGGAAATGAGGGCCATGGTCAGTGGGAACACTGGCATATGAATCTGAAGATAATCGACAAGTGAGTTCATTAGGCAAGACAAAGCTTCAGTGAAAGAAATGTGCGCAGCAGAATCAGCACACCATGGATAAATCTCAGGTTGCACTATTTTTTGCATCTGGCAGTTGAAATCTTTTGAACTCGTTTTTTCAGGCTGCAGCTGTAGTGAACAGGACATCAGAGGGAACGAGACATACACAGACACCTACCACAGTGCCTGGCAAGCTCTAAATAAACACTGTGCTCTCTAACTTAACTTCAATGCATGTTGTTGATCTCATTTTAAATCCACAAGAACAAATACAAAGTCAAAAGCCCAGATTCAATGATAGAATTTGTCTTATTGTAATTACTCTGTGTTTCCCTGATAAACATTTTGAGAAAAGGGGCCGTGTCTCATTAATCTCATATCCATTGGCACATAGCCCATGGAAACATCAGTAGATGCTCAAGAGATGTTTGTGGAATAAATGCATAAACAAGCTACTCAAAGACACAAACTCAGAAGTCTTTGGTTTATTCTTTGCACTTTGTTCATGAGCACCAGAGTAATCAAGCTTATCTGTGAAGGTATTTGGACATGGCTTGATCCTGAGAAGAAGTATGGCAGCCTGACAGTCACCATCTCATCTTGCTTAATTGGCATCTCTGGAACAGTTAATGAGGTTGACAGGGCATTTAAATAATCCTAATTTCTATACAGTTTCAGTACAGCTTGTAAGTTAGCATAGCTAGTGCTTATTACATATTTGTTAAATGAATAAGGAAAAGTGCCAGTCTGAATGTATGATACTGAAAAAATTTTTTTTTTGAGACAGGGTCTTGCTTTGTAGTTCAGGCTGGCCCTGAGCTCACTATGTAGCCCAGGTAAGCCTTGATCTCAGCTAAATCTCCAGACCAAAACTAACTTTTTTAATCCAGTCTTTTTTTTGGCACACTGAAGGAGTACTGGAATATTTGATTTGTGGGGTGTTATCTGCTTGAGAACTTTACTCAAGAAGATTATTACTACCTTGGGGGAGGAAACACTTAGAATCCTCTGATAATCATTTTGCATTTTTCAAAGTAAACTACACATTGACTATTCCAGAGACCTGGCATGTTGATCTTTTTAAATCAAATTTTGCCACACCTCCCATTATCATTTTCCCTTCTTGGTCTTGTTACTTGCTCAATATACTCCAAGTCATTTAAATAAACTGCTTTTTCTTTTTAGTTTATCCCCATTCTTGATCATCAAAGTATTCTAAATCCTCTTTAGAAAATCAGGAAAGGGGCTGGAGATTTAGCTCAGTGGTTGCAGCGTCTGCCTAGCAAGCGCCAAATCCCTAGTTTAATCCCTGGTAACCACATAGATCAATACTGGGCGTGGTGACTCACGCCCACCAGCAATCAATACCACATACCACAGTGCTGGGCGTGATGGCTCATGCTTTTAATCCCAGCACTCAGGAGGCAGAGGCAAGAGGATTGCTGAGTTCGAGGCTTGCCTGGGCTACATAATGAGCCTGAATTACAAAGATTGAGCCTGTCTCAAAAAAAAAAAAAAAAAAGTCAGGAAAGTAAAATTACTAAGAAACAGGGAAAAATAAAGACCCCACAAAACCACAGCTCAGGGCAATAATGTGAATATTGTTATATTGTTAGTGCGTTTGCCTATAGTCATATGTGTTATTCTCTACTGGTCAATGCATGTATATGTATATATGACCACATATATAAAAATGACTATAAAGAATTACAGACCCCAAAATGTATGGCTTTCCACTGTACTTTATTATATAGGCTATAGCTTTGGACTCCATCCACCATTACTTTATTATTCATTTTATCCTAATTTAACAATGGTTCTACTTTTTATCCTAATAGCAATGATTTCAGATTTAAAAAAAGTCTTAATCTTCATAGCCGGGCGTGGTGGCTCACGCCTGTAATCTCAGCACTCGGGAAGCAGAGACAGGAGGATTGCTGAGTTTGAAGCTTGCCTGGGCTACATAGTGAGCTCAGAGCCAGCTTGAACTACAAAGTGAGACCCTGTCTCAAAAAAACAAAAACAAACAAACAAAAAAAACCAGTCTTCACTATCTGTACACAGTAGTCTCTTCTCTTTTTTTTTTTTTTTTTGAGACAAGGTCTTGCTTTGTAGTTCAGACTGGCCCTGAGCTCATTATGTAGCCCAAGCAAGCCTCGAACTCACCGATCCTCCTGCCTCTGCCTCCCGAGTGCTGGGATTACAGGCGTGAGCCACTGCACCTGGCCTCTTAATTTGTTTTTGATTTGAAAAGTTTTGGAGTTTCCGTCACACATGTTCCTTACAACTTTTGTTAATGCTGGAGGGAGAGGACAGGAAGTAGACACTGATGGTGAGTCACTAAAGTTGAGTGAAATGTTCTACAATAATTAAAGAGAACATCTTTTCCTGAAACTGCACAGGGTAACAGACAATGCAAAAGCTAATTATTGGGAGCTAGGCATTTCCTGCTTCCTGAGGAGACAGAATACCTCAGGGTTTTATGTCTGGTCTTTGGTGGCCTGTAGCCACAGGACAGCACCTACCACCTAGTCTCGTTTCACACAGCCCATTAGAAAAGTGGAGTTGAAACAGTGCTTTACTCCAAATCTGGAGGCTAGTGATGGGAAAGCTAGAACAGCTCTCCTAACTCTTAGTATCTCTGAAAATCAGTTTTCTTTTGATTGCACCGGGCCTTCACACTTTTTGAGTATCTCGGTAAATGTTAAATTGTCCAAGCTGGGCTTAAATTTGTGATCTTTCTGCCTCAATTACCCAAGGTGCTGGGATAACAGGCATGCATCAACATGCCCAGCTAGAATTTTTAAAATTCCAACTGAATTGTTTGCAATATAAGTGAAAAAGCTTGATTTATATAGCAAAGATTAGTGTTTGGTTAACAGTAAGATATTTTCAAACGCAAACACACCTTTCATTTTACACCCAAGAGAATGTTACAGTTCTATAGATTAAGTACACAGAAGCATTGAGAATACCTGAGCACCAGATGCTTGGACCCGATGATGCAGAGCTTACCTGTAATAAGAGCGTCAGGGCGGGACTGCTCTTTTCTCCACGCAGGAACAAAAACTGTAATATCTTTGTGGCCTCTTTCCAAAAACCAGTCCACTGCCAATTTTATTCCTCGGCAGGAAAATATTTCTTTATTTCCATGGCTGAAAGATTATTTTAGAGTACTTGAAACACAACAAAACTTAAATTCCATTGGATTAATTCAATTTTATAGACAGGAATGATGATATAATTATGACAGTAATAAGAGATTTGAGGTTTAAGGTGCAGTTTCATAGCTCAGAGAAAAATTAACTTAGTTGAAAAATCAAAATCTGAGAGAAAAATTAATAATATTGATTACAGGGCCAGAGAATTAGCTCAGTGGTTCCAGCCCTGCCTCGCAAGCACAAGGTCCTGAGTTCGATCCCCGGTAACCACATACAATGCTGGGCGTGGAGACTCACGCCCATCAGCAATCAATACCACATACCACAGTGCGGGACCTGGTGGCTCACGCCTGTAATCCCAGCACTCGGGAGGCAGAGACAGGAGGATTGCTGAGTTCGAGGCTTGCCTGGACTACATAGTGAGCTCAGAGCCAGCCTGAACTACAACGCGAGACCCTGTCTCAAAAACAAACAAACAAACTGATTACATGCAAAGAATAGGGAAAATTGAGTTTTGAAATGTAAAGGCTCAGTAGCCAGAAAGATACAACCTCTACTTGATTAGCACAGGGGAAAAAAGAGCTTCAACCACAGGAAAGAAAAGTTTCAGTCAAATATAAGTCACAAAGGAAAAATCCTGCAAAAACAGTGGAATGGGATACTTATGAATTCCAGAATGCTTTTTCTTTTTAAGAGTTCTTTGTTTTTTTTTTTTTTGAGACAGGGTCTTGCTTTGTAATTCAGGCTGGCCCTGAGCTCACTATATAGCCCAGGCAAGCCTCAAAGTCAGCAATCCTCCTGCCTCTGCCTCCTGAGTGCTGGGATTACAGGCGTGAGTCACCATGCCCGGCATTAAGAGTTCTTACATGTATAGGGTGCTTCAATCCAAGTGGTAAGGGATATACCCCATGCTCACTGAAGGGAAAAACATATCCATGTGCATAACCTCACACACTTAACACTTTCCATGGCACCTATTTTTGGTTCAACACTATCATGCAGGACAAGGACTAATGATGACAAAAGGGTGTTCATTGGATTAGCAGTCTTAGGGCCTAAAAGAGCCGATCAGAGTGTAATCATTCAATAAGTATATATCAATCATCAGACTCTGCTTATAGAGCTTAACGTAATTCAGTGTAACACTTATTTCAACCTCTTTCAGAAAAATATAATTAGTTGCATTCTTTTTCAGTTTGCACTCTGAGGGCTCCATTTCTTTTTTTTTCTTTTTTTTTTTTTTTTGAGACAGGGTCTCGCGTTGTAGTTCAGGCTGGCTCTGAGCTCACTATGTAGCCCAGGCAAGCTTGGAACTCAGCAATCCTCCTGCCTCTGGCTGAGTGCTGGGATGACAGGTGTGAGCCACCATGCCCAACACTGTGGTATGTGGTATTCATTGCTGGTGGGCCTGAGTCTCCACGCCCAGCATTGTATGTGGTTTCCAGGGACTGAACTCAGGACCTTGTGCTTGCGAGGGAAGCGCCAGAACCAGTGAGCTAACCCTCCGGCCCTGAGGGCTCCATTTCTTATATATGTTTTTCCTTTATAAATAGAAGGGCTGAATAAAATAATGTATGTAAATGCTTTTTAAAATTTTAGCACAAATTAAACATTACACGTACTAATACGCTGTTCTGAGGTTCCTAAGGAAGCATAAGAATCATCTAACATATGGTAATTATTTTTAGTCTAAGACAGTAATGAAGTCATTTTCTTTACAGACGTTGACGGTGCGGACGCAGGCTGCTTATGGTTCCAGAGACCTGTCTTAATGCTCAGAACAAGACGGGAGGGGACATCAGATGCAGGTGTGCTTCAGAGAACGAGACAAGGAAAGGGAGAGTTTGAAATCACATTTCCTGGGTGAGAACACCGCCTGACAGCCTGCAAACACTCCAGCAAAAGGTATAAAATGATGGTAGATTTCATGTGAAACAATCACATCTAATCCAACTTCTGAAAGATTACAAAAAATGTTGTCTTTTGAGAATGCATATATAGCAGCAAATATTCCTAAATATATTCAACTTTCAAAACTCTTACTACATTTTTTACTTTATACTATTACTCTGAAATCTATTAGATGGTCTATGGCCATACCACCCTGAACATGGCCGATCTCGTCCATCTTAGAAGCTAAACAGAGTTAAGCCAGTAGTTGATGGGAAAAATCCCCTAGATTACATTTCTTAGTGAACCAATGATACTTGGTTTATCAAGAGTTGATAATATCACTGCTCTGGTTTAAAAGACAGATTTGTATAAGCATTTTGTCTTTGGCAATTTCATTCTTTTTTTTTTTTTTTGAGACAGGGTCTTGCTTTGTAGTTCAGACTGGCCCTGAATTTACTATGTAGCCCAGGCAAGCCTCAAACTCAGCAATCCTCCTGCCACTGTCTCCTGAGTGCTGGGATCAGAGACATGAGCCAACACGCCCAGCATTGGGATGTGTGGTACGGATTGCTGGGATTACAATCATGCACTAGCATGCCCAGCATTGTGGTATGTGGTACCAGGATCTAATTTAGGACCCTGATCTTGTGAAGCAGACTCTGGAACCACTGAGCTAAATCCCCGGCCCTGACAATTTCATTTAGGGGCAACACTGTCACATTTGCTCACTCTTGATTTAATCCATTTAAAAGAGCTTCCATAAAATGTTTATGAACAGTTGACCGCTTAGACAGTAGAATGACAACATTCCAAAAATAAAGGGGATTCTTATTATCCTCTCT
>PVIC010010013.1:0-44327 GCA_004025085.1 Thryonomys swinderianus
AAAAAAAAAGAACTAATTTCAACCATTCTTTTTCCAGACATTACTCTCTCATGTTAATCAAGGAAACTTATGGTATAATTGGTGACTTTTATATAAAAATTTTGGGGGCAAGAACCTCCAAATACCAAGTAACCTTCTGATGGAATGTCTTTTTAAACTACAAATGTTTAGAGAGAATTAAAATCTTGAACTATAATCTGTTTTTTAAAAGCAAGCCAGATGTACTGACACACACTTGCAGTCACAGTACTCTGGAAGACTAAGGCAAGAGGAGCAGAAGTTGGAGTGCAGTCTAAACAATTTAGTGAATTACCAAGACCAAAAATAAGCGATAACAGTAAAAGAAATAGAAGCAATTCATTAATATGATGTGATAATACTAATAGACATTTAATTAAGTGTAAATATGAAACTTTATTTATATAACTGCTTTTAAAAGTGAGGTATGTTTTCTTTAACACATATATATTTTTTGATAAAAACATGTCAAAATTAAGATACATGACACCATAACATCTCCCAAAAAATAACCAATCTGAATCCATAGTGTCCTCTCCTTTTGAATAGCTTATAAGAAAACCTTTAAATTATGACACAACATTTTAAAAAAGAGATCAAAGCTCTCACTCTTTTAGGATTTTTAGCCACTCAAGCTCTTAAAATCTCACCAAATAACTAACATCCATCAGGTTTAAATTTTAACTAATTCAAAAAGAACCATGATTTTTTCAATTGTTGAGGTTGCCATATACCAGGTACTCAGACGTAGCTACATGCTTGAATATACTGTTTTTAAAATGAGGAATGCATCTTATGAAAGTCAATCTGTACTTTGCTTATATATTGCTCAAAAGCTGACTGACAGCTGAGTGACAGTCTCAAATTTCCCCTCATTGTGAGTGTTACATCCAATGCCCAAAGCTTCTGCCAGCACACTTAACAGAGTTTTTACAAACACAGAAATTCTGTATAGCAGCTTACCAGGAAACTTGCTGAAACTAATATTAAACTGACTCGTCTTACAAGTGAATAAAGGTTTTCTTTGGAAGAGGACAAAAAGTTGTTGTAAAAGTGAATTCTAATAATTATGGGGTTAGAAGAATAGAAGGCATTTCTGTCTTTCATTTTAAAATTATTTTCCATTAGTCAATAAAGATTACAAAATCTTTTGGTTCAAAAAACTTGTAAGGAGGTCTTTCTTCTGAATACAGTTACAATTCAAGACATCTATATTTCATTTTTCTCCTCTAGATAAAGATTTGCTGACCAACCTAAATTCAAAAGGTTGTATTCTTGGAGTTCTGTTCTAGGAGAATGATGTACACAATATGAGAAAGTGGAAAGAAACAGAAAAAATGATCTACTCCCACAATTTTTATTGCATTTCAAGGTTGGGAACTTTGTCTGTTCTGTTTTATTTCCCCAAACCCCAACATCTGATGTGATATTAGAACAGAGTTCAAAGGATGTGCATCAGAAACAAATAAAACATGTCCACTCAACCAACAGACGCCTGGATTTTCATTTGAAATTTCAATTTCTTTAAATGGACTTTATACTTTACAGGAACATGTCATTTTCCCAACTTAGCAAGTGAGGCTACTGCCTCACTTGTTTCATGTGACTGCCCTTCCACCCACTGGACAGTTCCACACAATGCTGCATGGTCTCTTGACCCGAGCTCTTGCTAGAGCTACTGTGACATCTGGCTTTCTGATCAATCCAGTAATCTTTATTAGTTTCCCTGCTTTGCTATTCCATTTTCTAGACCTGGAAATCTTACTCCCTGGCTCATTTCCCAAATAATTTACTCACACCCAACACTCTGACTCCAGCTCTCCTTTGAGGACCAGAATGTAATAACCATGGCTATCTTTGAATGTGAGCCTGTTGTGACTTAGTTACTTTATTCAAAGTTAACAGTCCTGAATAAGAAAGTTGACAATGAATGATATAATGAGTGTGGAAACGGATTCAAATCCACATGTACAAACTGTCAGCACTGCCTCTCATGCGGTAGTGTTCACGGCACTCTGTAAACACTGAAAACTTGACTTTAGCAAAGCCTTATATTTCAATATGCTTTCAAATTGCCCAGATACTTCCAAATACTGACAATAAAGCTGCTATTTATTGAGGGCTTTGTAAGTACCAAGTTTTGTACATATCTGTCATCATATTTCATCTTTTCAACAAACCTATAAAATATGCCAGGCCCTATTTCCCTGCTGTTGGTGGTGATGTATCTCATCCTACCAGAGCCTGCCAAAGAAACAGACTCCACACTGTACTTGTTTATTGAATTAAATGCTATTGAAATAAATCTTGGGAATGACAGTTCTATCTCATCTTCCCACTCCCTTTCAGAAAAATGAAATGGGCCTCAAACTCACAAATTTCCTGAATTTTCCACTTTGTTGTTTGACAACACATTCTGAAACCCCAAAAGAACAAAGAGAAAGCACAAGATAGTAGTATCTTCAAAGCAGGAATAAAAATGTTGGATGCACTCAAGGAGATTAATATCCTGGAATTAGGGAGTTATAGGGAACTGCAGGAGGTCATCTCGTTTTATAACTTTGCCTCCAGGCAGAACCACTACAAAGCTGCAAGGAACATATTTCTGTTTGCATTTACAGGTCAAATCTTATTATAATCCATGATAATTCAGATCTCCAAATGATTAAAAATATCTCTGTGATCCAGCAACTGGCCAGTTTATTTCAAGCAGTGTTTGATACAGCAAAATTCCAGGAAGAAAGATTTTAGTAGGACAGAAAATGAAAGCCTATACAAGAGAAGAATTTTAAAATCATATAGAGGCCAAAGGCTCTGAAAAAGTAGATTTGCATCAGTATGGTCTTTTTATTTTTTGAAATTGAAAATCTGAGACTGTAAGAGAAATTAAAGACCAAAGAAACTCTGAAACCATAACACTTCATTACACCAATAAAATAAATACCTGTTTCTTATAGGTTAGGAGTAAATGATCATCATTACATGTGCTTCTTTATTGAATTAATAAACATGGCCTCGTTCCATAGCCCCTGGGCAAATGTACGATAAAGCATGAACAAGAGAAGGAAGATGAAGTTAATATCTTCAAGCACCTTGTAACCCAATGAGTAAGTTTTTATGTACACTTTTTTCTATTAAAATGTAAAGATCATTTACGAAAATAGGATGACAATAATAGAGTTTAAAGTGCATACATCAGAACTCCATTACAATCTAGTTCATTATAGATGTTTCTTTACACATAGCATATAGGTCAAGACATCTTCTCTGAGACATCTCAACTATATTCAGTGAAGCACAGTATTGGATTTTCACATAGCATCTGATTTATTCAAATATCTTCATTCACTACCAAAATAAACATAGAGACAACAAATGAGCAAAACTAATTAGCTAATTACTTAATTAAAGATATACCAAAAGTAGCTGCTGTGTTGTCCATTGATGGCAAAGATGCGGATTTTTATGGAGAGTGAATTCTCCATTGGAAATACAAACTACCTTTTTTGCTAACTCTTTGTGGAAAAGGCAGTTTGTATTTCCAATGGAGAATTAATTTCCATCTTGTCCCTCATGTTGGTTCCTACCAAATACTCAAGGTTCCCTCAACTGTTACTCCAAACAAGGAAATGGTCAATCCAATGCTATGTTCTGTACATCCACAGAGGGCGCCCTTCCTCTTTGTGGACATCATACCTACTTGAGTCAGAGCCCAGATAAATACTCAGTACAAGCTTCAGGGCTCTCCTGGCTGTGCTAACCTGGAAGAACATACTGAATGTTTATCTCTGTATCAGTTAAGAAAGAAATCTTAACTGCTATAACAAACAACCCCTGGAAGTCTCATACAAAAGTTGGGGGTTTTTTTGTTTTTTTTTTTTTGAGACAGGGTCTCGCTTTGTAGTTCAGGCTGGCCCTGAGCTTACTATGTAGCCCAGGCAAGCCTCGAGCTCAGCAATCCTCCTGCCTCTGCCTCCTGAGTGCTGGGATTACAGGCATGAGCCACCATGCCCGGCACTGTGGTATTTGGTATTGATTGCTGGTGGGTGTGAGTCTCTACGCCCAGCATTGTATGTGGTTACCAGGGATCGAACTCAGGACCTTGAGCTTGCAAGGCAGGCGCCAGAACCACTGAGCTAAATCTCCAGCCCCAACGTTTTTTTTGTTTTGTTTTGTTTTTTAATTTTAACTTTTTGCTAATGTTTCCTCTACTACTCGAGTCCAGCAGTTCAGCTGAATGCCTTCCATCTTTGTGCCATACATACCACTGTTGGCTCCAGCCAATGGAAAGGGAAAGAAAAGAAAGAAGCACTGCACCAATTTCTGCTACTCCTGGGTCACTTACCACTTTCATTTCTTTCTCATTCCGGGTCATAGAGAGAAAGGCTTACACTTTGGCTAGGCAACCAGTTTCCAACTAAACTTCTGTAAAGTGGATGCTATAAACCTAGTTCAGCTATTTCTCCCACTATTCTCTTTCCCCGCTAGAGGACATTAGAAGGCCCTTCTTCCAATTTGTTATTAGTCGGCTGGGATTCAGATAGGTGACATATGCTATGTGGCTGAAATATGATACTTTCTTCAGAATCAAATTAAAATCTCATGTTCTTCTCCAGCTGGGTAACATCTTTGGCAAATATCTAAATGGCTACTTTTCTCGACTTTGGATCTCTAACTACAGTATACCAAATTACTAGTGTGGTATACATTTGCAAATAAAACTGGCTACTCAGATTTGTAAACCTAATTGTCTCTGGTAAGTATTGCAACTTTTTTTTTCTGTGTTAGTTACTTTTTCCTGTTGCTAGGACAAAATACCAGCCACTCAAAGTTTATGTATCATACCAGTCCATAGAGGTTTCAGTTCATAATTGGCTGGCTCCAAGGCAGAGTGGCACATGACTGAGGAGTGTCACAGAGGACAAACAGGTAATGGCACCCACAAGTTAGCAAAGACAACAACAGGCCTTACCATTGTCTTTCTGCCCCTTTTATCCCACCCAGACTACCAGAATGAGGGCAATAGCAGTCACTCACATGTAGTGGTTTAATACACATCCCTAATCCCAGCATCACACATTCCAGATTCAGCCAGCTCTGAAAAAGAAAGCCCCACTTCATCCACATGAGGCTGTGAGGGGACATTAAAACACAAACCATAACATTCTCAATTCTGTTATAGAGCCCCGAAGTGAGATGATGTTCTCTGGATCAAATACCTTCAGCCTCAGTCCATCCAGAAGAGAAGAAATTTCACTCAGCTCTTTAACTTATTTATTGAGCTCTTGCTATGCACAGGTTACCATGCTAGACTGAGGGATTCCTGGGCCATAAAAACTACAGCCCCAATTCAAAGAATTCTAAGCAAAGAAGAAAATGCACTTTGTCATATATATATATATACATATATATATACATATATATGAATATATATATTCCTTTGCCATTTTAAGTAGTAATCATATATATAAAATAATATATATATTATATATAATATTCTAATTTAGAAATGAGGTCCAGTAGAGGGCAGTACATGTGTGCATGTACACACACACACACACACACACACACTTCCACTGACACTCCTATACTACTAATAAATCTAATTAAGTAGACAGAACAAGGTCTGTTCTTTGAGCAGTATCCATACATGCTAGACATGTCTGTTTAAACAAAACAGACATACAGTGCCAGGGGAACAAACATTTACAAACAGACAGATGTGTCTTAAGTAAAATTAGTATTCTGAAAGATTACAAAGAGCAACCTAATTTATTCTTCATGCTATAGTAATTGTTTCAAAACCACAGTGAACACAGAATGCAGTAAAAAAAAAATCCACTTACAGTGAAGATGCTCTATAATTCAGCTCTATTATCATATTACTGTGTTTGATTTGTTTCCTCTGAACTCTGATACAGCTTTGAAAATGAGAAAATCAAGTGTAACATTTTCCATCAGTGAAAATAGAGATAAATGTAACCTAATTATTAAAACTGTCATGTACCTTAGTCACCCACATGCTTAAATTGTCCAGTTCTCTAGCACATTTTAACCATAAAAGGAAGCAAGAGATAAGCTCTAACTCATTAGCACTATATGAAATTGTTCACTTTATTAATAAAAGACTATAATAACAGAGCTTTGTGGATACAAAAGGAAGATTTATAACTAGCATTTGCCAAAAAATTGTATGCAATTGCTGTTAATAAACTGAGAGCCAAAGTTTTTCTCCCTGCAATAGGCTTATATACACAGGTTGTGCACTGTGTTGTAATTATAGTTTTTAAACCAGAGAACTGCTAAATTAGCACATCTAATGAAATCGATACATTCTAGGGTGCAGAGAACCTTTGTGAGGTCTGCAGGAAAACTATTTAGCATGGCCCAGCTTCCCTGTGATTCCAGAGTGTGCTGATTCATCACCTTTAGGTAGACGCCTAATGATTGAACATCTATTACTGAAAGAGTAAGTAAGGAACAATCTTAACAAGTTTGGTCATTCCTAGGAACAAAAGGGAAAAAAGTCTGTTTACCGGAGTGGAGCAAAGTTTGGTGGGCAACGCTAATAGCAGCAATGAGATGATTGCAACTGAGGTGAATGAATAAATAAAGACCAAAAGAAAAAAAAAAAGGTATTTTCAAGAACTCATGGATCACATTAGATATTTTAGCGCTCTTTTCACTAAGGTTGCAGCACATCAGATTTTCAGCCTAACATTTGGGTTTCTTTTAATACTGTATTGGGTGCTGGAGTAAACATTTGTCATGCTTTCAGATCAATTTTGAAAAGAAAAATCAATACTTTAAAAGAATATGTGTCAAAAATGCCCCTACCCCTTTTACACTTTGAACTTTCTCAAGTTTTAAAAAGTCCCATTCAATTTCTTGCTTCTAAAATCGAAGAGCTTCTTTTTCCCTATTTCATCAGTTTTTGAAAATAAAAACAAAACTGTTCAATTCAACTTTGTTGATAAAGGAGAGAAAATGGGTTCCCTAAACATGTTCACTCTGGTAATGACAATTTCCCAAGGAGTAATTCTTGCAAATATTTGCATTTTGAAGAAAGCCTTCCTCAAAAAACTAGCAGCATAGGGAAGTCCAAGCTCAGCCAGAAGGATTACATTAGGAGCCATGCTCCCTTCTAGCGCAGAAAGAAGAAAATAACTAAGAAGTGCTGCACCAACAGCAATTTTGCTTAACAGGCTTTTTAAAAATAATGGAACCTATTGACTTTGATTTCATGGTGGGCCTTTAAATAATTCATTTCCCCAAAAATAATTCAAGGAAAGGGTAGAATCTTTTCCTGGCTTCGGAGTTTGAAGTGTTATTTGCTTGGAACTTTGGGGATTAAGGTCATTGTCCTCTCTGAGATGAAAAAATCAGTATTTGCCAAACACAGTTTCCGCCAGTTCTAAGCTGTTTAGTTCTAAAGATTTTCATATTAATGATTTACAAACTTCTTATTGGAAGTATAAATAAATTTTACAATGATTTATCCTACCCTGCTACTAGATAATGATAAAAATGTTTGATAGCATTTTCCAGTATAATAAAGTACTTTGTTGCATGATAGTTCATTCACAAGTAAGGTGATAGAGCCAATGTCATCTCTGCTGAACAGTGAACCATAAGACATGTAGACCAACACAAGACATGGACCAGGCTGCTCATTAGGCATCTAATTTTAAGTTTCCTTGTCCTTTTACTTGGCTACTTTGTAGGTACAGACTTTTTTCTCTCTCTGTTTCTCTCCAACTGGCTTGTAAAAGCTTCCAAAACTCTTATCATATATTTAATACATGCATAATACTGAATAAACATAAATGTTCAATAAATATTTGAAAAAAAACAAAGAAACAAAGACCAAAGAATGCCTTGAAGGGAAAGAAACTTTTATAATTTATCCTGAGAACTCTAAAACTGCAACACCCAGTTGTTAAGAAGTGTGGCTTCATGTCCAGGCTGAATCCCTTTACCTAATTTCAGGCCATGATTGTTTTCTCAATATGAAATAAGATGAAATGTCGCAGCTGATATCGTCTTTCTCTGCTGGGCTTTTCTTCCTTAACTCTAAGATACTTAATAATCTGATTTCCATGAAATCTTCTGTACCTGAACTTAAAGATAGTCTCTCAGATCCACCAGAGTATGGTGTAGCAGAGCTACATAATGGGCACTTGTGAGTACTTTTACTTATACACTGATTTTGTTCACTTATTCATCACTGTCATCAAGTACTTATATTAGGAACTGCTATGAACATAGAAATGTGGCTATAAACAAGCTTTCATGGACTTTATATGCTAGTGATAGAATGTAGATTTAAACAAGTAAAGCAAATAACTAGTAAAATTGGCAGAAAGTGTTGGGAAAATTGAGCAGAACAGCATATATCCAAACAAGATTGACTCAAACAGATTTTTGTCTATCATGTGTGATCTGGAAAAACTTCTAGGGTTTTGCCTCAATATCATGAAATCGTCAAAAACTCACTGGCTACTGCAACTTTACCCTTGACCCTGTGGAAAAAGTCCATCATACTTGTCATAAGAGAACGGAACTATGTGGTTACTCACACACTACAGATGTTAATACTAATAAAGAACACAACACCTTTCAACCAGCTAATTAAACTCTAATGAGATACTTTTATTCTCTCTTAATTGCTGTTCATTCCAGCTGTACTCTGAATTCTGCTGCTTTCTTGTCCATATTAGAACAAGTCCTTCATGATCATCTAAGTTTAGCTACTTTTCTGTACTTCACTCAGGGATACTATAGAACCCACTGAAAATCTTGACTAAGGTTACTTGTTGATAGAAAACTGAAACTGGAGGTTGTGAAGTACAACATGAAATTATTAATTTAAACTGTGCCTAAGAATATGCCCTACTATATAAGAGAAAGCCATACCAGATGGCAGAATGTATTGCACTTCCTAACAGCTAATCAACTAGTCAAAAACCAGTGAGAAAATATACACTGGAGAAGTTCATGATTTGAGGTGTTCTGGAAATACAAGTTTTCTCACTTCCTCTGTAATCCCCACAAAAAAAAACATACAAGTTAATCACTTTGAGATATGCCCCACTTCCCAGACAGGTGCCTATCATAATGATTATGGCCTCATATTGAGATAACATGGAGCTCAGGGGTTTAGTTCAATGGTTCTGTCACCTGCCTCACAAATGCAGGTCCCAAATTCAATTCCTGGTACAAAAAAAAAAAAAAAAACCTAAGGAAAGGATTGGCAGATTTATACTCCAAACCAGCCTTAACCTAACTCATGTTCCTACCCATATCTCAGTAAATGTCTGAAATAATTCAAAGAAACCCTTATGTAATTTCAATATTTAGCCCCTGATTTTTTAAATGATAGAGAAAATCTGGTTATGCTTTTACTCTGATACTCTCTTAGGACAACTGCTTTGTGGCACCAAATGATTTCACATAGCTTTAGTTAATATTTTCCATGAAAAAAATGACGCTGATGATACAGACAAATTGCTTAGTATCTTAAATTAATATCGGCAGCGGAACTTTAGACAGTTCAGATTATTTTAGATTCATGTGTTACTTATCAAAAACATAATCCTAGAAAAAATTGTCAAGATAGTTCATGGCCCAGAGCCAAAATCTAAATTCTCTTTTAAACACCTTCAGATGGATTACCCTCTGGGAGAACTGAATATATTTTCATGATTGTGTGTTTCATTTCAAGATGGGCTGAAGAATTTCTTTACAAAAAAGCCTACAAATTACAGTCAACAGAAAGCGATTTGATGTTGTGTTTCTAAGCTCAAGCTTACCAATTTTCCTATGAAATGACTAAGAAATACACTTTATGGGAATTATAAAACAATTCTGAGGTATTAATTCTTACTCAAAATTTACCTTGTGCTTACTACCCCAGTATTATTTCAAGTTTGAAAGAATCAATAGCATTCTCACAATTAACAACAACCTAAGAAATTCTTGAACTTCTTTGGCCAGAGCTACTCACACTAACCATTATGGCTCTACAGTTCACATCCTTGAGGTTATACCATTGTTATTCTATAAATTGGTCCATGTATTTTGAGATTTTTACCTCTGATCCTAGGCTTTGACTTACTGAATTCAAAATATCAAAAGGGACTTATATTTCACTGTCTTCTTCCTAGACAACATCTTCATGATTATAAGCCCGATTTTACCTACTGAAAGAGAGATCAGAGAAAAATTACTTTTGAATATCACTGGAAAGGACCTTGTCAAGTACCTTTAACAGTAACTACAACAATGAAACTCCAGGGATTCCTTTCTTGAGTTCCTGTTTCACAATTTAAAAAGCAATTCTGAATTTGATACAATGGAAGACTCCTCCAAGAGAAAATTTCCAAAGATTCTCCCAGATCCTGTAGAAGTGCTAATCTTCAGAAGAGTGTATCTAACCCAAAATCTTTACAACAAGGTGATTTCAGGCTGTGGACAGCTACCACCATCAGACAAAGACCATGTTGAATGTATGTTTTCCTTCTTTTATCTTCTTGATTAAAAATTTTCTCACTTTCTGTAGACTTCAGTTATCATACATTTATAATGGCCCTTTTTTCTCTTTTCTTCCCTCCTTACTATGATTGTTATGTCAATACATATTCACTGTAAAACCATTCTTACCTCAAATAAAAGCTAACCTTAATGATTGCTGATACCAAACCCTCATGGTAAAACAAAACAAAACAAAAACATCTGGGAAATTCCATTCTCACCACAGGGAATTATAGTAAACATCATTCTTCTTGTACATACATGGAAAATTACCTTAAACAAACTAGCCTGTGACTTAGATAGTGCCCCTATTCCCAGAAAAAAATTAACCAAATATTATAATGTATTATCAGACTTTAGGTAACTCTTTTGTTTTTTTTTTAAATTGAATTCTTTATTGGTACAATTTTTATACATCTCACAATCATACATAACATTGGGGAATTTGTACCAGTATATGACACAAGTTAATTCTCATTTTTACCCATATCCCCACCCACCCACACCTCCCCACCCCCTATATACATGTTCTTTTATTTTCTTTCTGAATCATATTTATTCCTTCCTCTCATTACAATGTTAAAACAACAACTTTCCTAGGGATAAGCCAAATAATTACCGCCTGTAAAATACAAAAACAAATTCAAAGTGTAACCTAGTAATATGAACAACTCTTCTTTTCCTAGCACTCCTACAGGACCATATGTACTTTTCAGTCGGTATGCTTAGTCTTGTTTGCCTCCGAAAAACGTGTCATGTATGTTAGGAATAATATTCACACATTTGTCTATAAATAGAGACCCCAATTATCTCTACTGAAATTCCAACTTACATAAGAACTCCAAAGTGAACTTCATTCTTGATTTTTTGGGCACTCTGCACAGAGGAATTACTATCTTATTCTTCATGTAAAATGGTCAGCAGTATTTCCACTGGTAGAAACTATTCAAAAAAAAGGGCTATAATAACTGTAATAACTGGCAGAAGCAGTTAATAATAAGACTTCTACCCTAGATGTTACAGTTTAGTATAAAATCATTAACAATAGTAGTGATGGCCAATCACAGTCATTTAGATTTCACATTGGCTAGCAGTGGTGATGTCTGTTCCATGGCTGATGTTTTCTACTGTATTTTCATAGATGAAACAGATAAGGCAGAACAGATACAGGCTTATGTGATTGGATCTTTTAGCCTAAGCTAGACAGTTGAGATTTCTAGTACCAAAGCATCAGACAGAGATTATTCTTATAATTTTTATCATTGTGGTCATGGTGTTGGACCAATTCATTCTGTCTAGAGAGAGGCTCAATTCTTTTAATAATATACTGCTTCTTATGACTGCCATCATGAAAAAGCAATAAAGAGCCAAGAAAATATGCTGCTGGAAACATCTAGAGTATCCCTGAGAGGTGAAATTGTGAATCTCTAGCTTGCCATGAATATTCAAGATCTCACAAAAGACAGAATGACCAAAGAAGGGATTAGGTGAAGAGACTGAATATAATACACACACAATATCAAACCACCAATGAAAGCTCTGACCCACAAATTCTGTAGCAATAGTTCAAGAAGCCAAACCACAGTCTCTGCAGCAATCATACAAGACTGGTCAGGACTTAGTCAATGATTTCTGGTTCTCTTACTATCCCCTTCCAATACTGAGCCAGCTTGACACTGCCAAATGTACTCCCCAAACCAATTACATAAGATAGTCCATTTCTATGTAGTTCGCCTCCAGGTTCCCCAAGCTAACAACATCTAATTGAAGCCATATCTTTTTTTCAAAACAAAGCTTTTCTTTTCATCCTGAGACTTTATAAAACACAAGAGACGATATCTGAGTCCCTTGCTATACAGCAAGCTCTGAATAAACAACCTCTCCTTATACACATTTAAGTAAATATTTGCTTATTTGCACAGAAAGAAAAGAAGCTGACTGATCCCTTAGAAAAGGTGCTGTGATCTAATTCAGAGGGCTATTAGAAATCAAAGTGTTATGGGATTTATTCCTGATGCTTGAATCCCTTAACACCAAGTTCATGCATTTATTTTCCCTTCTCTCTGAATCCATAAAGGAAAATGATAATCCATAATATTATACCTGTTAATTTAATCCAGTTGTCTTCAGCAGTATACAAGATGCTATTAAATGGTATCTCTGTAAGCAACATCTCAGTGAAAATGCTGGTCTGCTTAATTAGTGTCTGTTGTGACACTGGAGTCTAGGAATATGTGAAAAAATATGTTTTGCTACCTAGAAAAGTGTTAAATCAGATTTCTCTGTGACTAGAGTCTAATTTGCAGATTATATGCTTTTTATTGCTTCTTGGCCTAAAAAGGAATCATATAGAAAGAGTACACCCTAGAAAATTGTTAAATATTTAAATATTTATTTAGAAAAATCTAAACTACTGAACTTGGTGTATATAACTAAAAGGATACACAAGTTCTTTAGGAGGAATCATTATTGGGAGTATATTCCTATCTTTTAAAAACCACTGAGTATTTACTTATTTCTGTGGCTGAAGTGCAATTGGATGTTCATTGTCCTACCATAAAACCAACCTTATACTTAATTTTTCTGTTTTAAGAAAGAGTCTAGCTTGAAAAAAGTCCTAAAACAATTCTGATCACTATTCTTTCCCTTGATGGTGAATCATTTAGTTCATTTAGTGCTCAGAAGCCCAGCAGACATCAGCAGGGAACTCCCAACAAAGCAGCTGCTGAGATAGCCTGCTGAACTAGGAAAATATTAGAGTTGATCTACAGCTAAGTAATGCAGTGTGCATCTGAAATGATGATTAAAAATGTAGGGTGAATTATAATCCACTACTTTTAGCATACTGTTCATAAGACTGCTCGGTATTGGAGATAACTTTGGGAACACCAAAAAGAAGAACAATAATTAAAGGCCCCTCAACTGACAACTTGTAAACATGAAGGGATTTTCCAGAGTCAATATGTAGAGTCACAAAGCCTTTCTATTAGATCTTAGATCTCCCAACTAGGGGGGGTGCAAGGTCTAGCTCACCTGAAGATGCCATGAAGCTCAATTCTATGTTAAAAAAAAAAAACTCAATGAAAATTATTCAAGAGCTCCTTCTTTATTATTTCTGCCTTGGAGAAAAACTCCTATTATCATTCCTGTCTCTTAATTTTGGACTTTGCACCTTTCTCCAAAGGCATGAGATTCCCTTGTGGTACACATGGATAATTTTCAGACCCATCATAGAATGTCGTAGGCATTGCTGGATGGATCTTCTTTAATGCCACTAAGCCCTGCCTTTTGTGAAATTAAACAGAATATTCCCATTACTCAGCAGAATAATTACTACAGTTCAGAGAGTTTTCACATAGAGTAAGTCATTGGCTTTAATAGTGTAGGTCACCCAGCATATGAGTACATGGGGGTTTAGCAGATGTCACACCAGACACTCATAGTCTCAGAACTCATAGTCTCAGAATGGGAACATATAGTTTGTATTTTAACAAGATTCACAAGTAAAGCTTAAATATAAATATACTTCAGAATCACGGCCTGTATTACTCAAGCCAGTACAAGTGAGAAGCAAGCCAGACAACTTGCCATATTTGTTCTTAGTAACAAATAAATATTTGTTGGCTAAATGAACAACTAAATAATAGAAATTATTTGAAGTAAAGATAAACAAGTATCAAAAGTTACTTATCTGTTATATTTTATAACCTATGATTCATTTAATGTCTCAGATTTGCCTATAGTAACTTCTATAAATTAAATTCTGGGGCCAGGGAGTTAGCTCAGTGGCACTGCACCTGTCTTGCAACAGCAAGGTCCTGAGTTTGATCCCCAGTACCAAAAGAGAAGAAATTAAGATTCCATAGGCTAACAAGGCTCCTTGTTTCTACATCAATGGGACTTTGTTCAGCACTCCAGATAAAGCTTTTGTTAACTGCAAAATACATCTCTCAAAATAATACAACATAAATAAAAGCAGTGTAGTTTATTATTACAAAAGTCTGAAGCACACAGTGTTTTATATATGAAGAAAGAGAAGGCAAAGAATACAAATCATTTTCTCAGTACCTACTAAGAAGGATATCCATCATTTTCATTCCAATCACCAATTGACAGTATCTCTCCCACTGTGGAAAAGACAGTCAACATATATAGAGTGTATTTATCCCCAAATCCTAACTTTGGGATCAAAATTAGATTATATACAAAATTATTAGCCAAGAGAGTTCTTTCTAGAAAATAAAATAAATATTTAGTGATGTTCTGTCATTTAAATGGTAATGTAAAAGTCAAAGAAAAACAAAAGAACAATACAGAAAATTTAAAGCAATTCCCCCTTCTGAAATGAAGTGCCTTTCCAATATTAAGTGTGAATCTAATGGTGGAAAAACAAATCACAGTTAGAATGTGTGATGGCTGAGTGATTGTTTCAATTTGGGAAGTTTGGTTAAGAGAGGCTTAACTAAACGGGCTCGGCAATTCCATATCCTAAAGTATGGAGATCTGCCCATGGTTAGTTGGTGACCTGCATGGTATTAAGGAGAACTAAGGAGGGAAGGATAGGCTTCTGTTTCTTCTGAAAAGCTACAGTGAAGACTGTAGCTTCTCCTTTACCTTGGATGTTATCTCTTGGCTTCCAGCACAAACCCTTCAGCTGCCAGGGCAGATTCTTGAGCCTTCTGGCATGGACTCCTCAGCTTTCCATTGCAAACACAATGGCCTCCTGATATGGGCTCACACAGGACACCGCAGTGAAAGCTCCAGGCCTTCAACTAAATCCATTGGTCTCCAATGTGCAGAAAGACCCTCTGAACCCATCTGACTAACTCTGTGCGAAGCCACTGTATATGCATCTTGTAAATTCATACACATTTGTATATCTTGTGTTATATCTGTTTCTCTAGTAAACACTTTCTAATACAGAGTTTTCACATACAGTTTTCACTGGCTTTCAAAGTATGGTCCAAAGGCCACTTAGCATATGAGTGAATGAGCATTTACTCAAGAAAAAATGATCAAAGCTGAATTTTGAAGGGAGGCAAGATGGATTGTTTGAAACAGTGAAGGAAAGTAAGAAACTCATGATGATTTAGCCCAGGAAATAATCTACTAGAAAAACTTAAATATTAACTTTTCCACCACAAGCATGTTGTAGCTGCATGCAACCACACTGTCTGGTTATATGAACGAGGTCTTTTTTTTTTCTATGAGGAAAAATGTAGTTAATGTACCATCTGAGCGAAAAGGAGTGAGGAAAAGAGGAAATTCTAATAAAAATAATTTGACTCTATGGATCTAGGCCTGCCTGGAACCTACACATTTTTAATATGTGAATCAATAAATTCCCTTTTCTAATTTCTAAGTCTGAATTGTATTTTGTTTTTTATAAGCCACAACATATTTCTAATCAGTAAAACAGTGATATATAATGAAAACTATCCATTCCCATTGAAAAGAGCCTTATAGATAAACAACTAAGAATAATAATAATTATAATACAATATCATAAATGCTATAAAATACCTAGACATAATTTATCCTCCTATCTTTCCCCTCTATTACATACATATGGAAATATTAAAATAAGCCATTGTTTTTCTTCTAAATACATAGCATTAAACATAATGAAGAATACATAAACCACCAAAAAGACATGTTTTCTTTTTACTGATAAAGTTAAAATATACAGGAACTTCCTTAAACTCAACATCAAAAAGCACTTCAGGGTCACAGATTTAGCTCAGTGTCACTGCACCTGCCTTGTGAGCCTAAAGTCCTTAGTTTGGTCCGCAGTACAAAAAAAAAAAAAAAAAAAAAAAAGGAAAGCACTATTCATATACTCTTAGAATCAAAGCAGCACTCAAAAAATTCTCAAGGATATAATAGACACATGAAATCAACAATTGCAAAAGGTCTAATGGTATAAGTACACCAGGTAGGGTGAGAAGCTAAATATGGAAAAAATGAATCAACAATAGAAAATAATGCAATACACTTTCATCAATATGAATACTGTTGATTTCTCAATCAAAAGACATAGATTAACAGACTGGATCAAAAAACAATACCCAAGAGGGCCTGAGATTTAGTCAGTGGTTCCAGTGCCAGCCTCTGCAAGCTCAAAGTCCTGAGTTCCGTGGAGGTAACCACATACAATGCTGGGCGTGGTGAGTCACGCCCCCCAGCAATCAATACCACATACCACAGTGCTGGGTGTGGTGGCTCACGCCTGTAATCCCAGAACTCGGGAGGCAGAGACAGGAGGATTGCTGAGTTCCAGGCTTGCCTGGGTTACATAGTGAGCTCAGGGCCAGCCTGAACTACAAAGCGAGACCCTGTCACAAAAAAAAAAAAAAAAAAAAAAAAAAAAAAAAAAAAAAAAAAAAAAAAAAAAAAAAAAAAAAAAAAAAAAAAAAAAAAAAAAAAAAAAAAAAAAAAAAAAAAAAAAAAAAAAAAAAAAAAAAAAAAAAAAAAAACAAGAGTATGCTATATTAAAAAAAAAAACTGTACACATTTAAACTAAAAAGACACTCATACACTAAAATTTAAAGGATAGGAAACAATATTCCATGCAATGAGAACTTAAAAACAAGGAGGAAGAGTTATCTTACTTTCAGACAAGTAGACTTCAGTCAAAACTTGTCAGAAGAAGCAAAGAAGGACACCAATGTATTAGTTAAGGGAACAATTCAACAGGAAAGGGTAACAATTATAAAGGAACCAAACACCAGTACACCCACATTTTATAAAACAAACTACTGGACATAATAGATCCGATAAGCATCAACACAATTATAGTTGGGGACATCATTACTCCACTATCACAAACAGATAGTTGAGTTAGAAAAAAGCAGAAGAACTATCAGAGTTAAACAAACTTGAACAAATGAATTTGATAAGTACAGAGTGTTTCACCCTAAAACAACAGAATATATCCTTCTTAGCAGCACAGAAAACTTTCTACCAAACAGACCATAAACTAACCCCAAAAGCATGCTTAAATAGTCAAAATATATCATGTATAGGTACAAATTCTCAATAAGGAATGTAATCATAATGTATTCTAAAAATGTACCAATAAGCTCAATTTAAAAATTAGAAAATAAAAAGAATCAAATTATCTCACATATATTATTAGATCATAATACAATGCAATTAGAAATCAGTGACAAAATAAACCAGAGTAGTTATGCAGAAACTTGTTCACAATGGGGTCATAATTCACTTCCATGTCTCACTTCCATATGGCTCTAATTTTAATTCCACCATCTGTGGCTAAATAGACATCAGTGGTCTAAACCACCTGATGGGTCAATCATGGCTCAAACCAGAAGGAATGTGTTAAACCATACACTCTTGAAAAACTCAATGACAAAAAAAAATTAGTTTCTATAATCAAATGATATTGCCAATTACAATACAATATGCCAGAACCCAGTAAAGGCAATCCTTAGAGGGAGGTCTATACCAGTGAATGGCCACATTAGAAAAAAACAGAGCAAGCCCAAATACATAATCTAATGATACACTTCAAAACCTTAGAAAAGGAAAAATACAAATACAAAGCTAGAACAAGAAATAAATTGGTTCTTCTAAAGAATAAAGAAAATGAATAAATAAACCCTTGGGAAATATTATCCCAAAACAAGAAAGAAAATATTCATATTGAGCCAATTAAAGTGGCAAGGGCTGAATCACAGTAGGTATTGTCAAAACCTAGAAGTTTATTAGTAACTACATTGAAAACAGGCCTCAAAAAGCTAAAGAATCCAGAAGAAATGGATAAATTCCTAGATACATATGAATCACTCAAACTGAATAAATAAGATATAAAAACCCTGAATAATCTAATAAAGCCCAAGGAAATTGGAAGCATAATTTAAAAATGTACCAACTAAGAAAAGCTCAGGACCTGATGAATTACTGATGAATTCTACAGGAATGTCACAGAAGATCTAATGTTAATTTTCTTCAAACTCATTCATGAAATTAAAAGGAAAGTGCTACCAAACTTAGTGCTAGAAGCTAACATTACCCTGATTTGTAACACCAAACAAGGACTCACCAAAAAAAAGAAACTACAGACAAATCTTTTTAATGAGCTGAGATTCAAAGTTCCTACAAGATATTGGCAAATGCCGGGCGTGGTGGCTCACCCCTGTAATCCCAGCACTCGGGAGGCAGACACGGGAGGATTGCTGAGTTCGAGGCTTGCCTGGGCTACATAGTGAGCTCAGAGCCAGCCTGAACTACAAAAGCAAGACCCTGTCTCAAAAAAAAAAAAAAGTAGAAAGATATTGGCAAACAGAATCCAATAAATAATTTAAAAGATCTATACAATTACAAAATATGTTATGTCCCCAATATTCAAGGATGATTCAACACAGGCAAATCAATAAATATAATACATCATGAGAATAAAAAAAATCATTTGATCATCCTGACATAGAAAAAGCCTTTGACAGAGGTGAAAGACCTCTACTCTGAAAGCTGCCCTGAAAAAGGAGATAGAACAGGATATCAGAAAATGGAAAGACATCCCTTGTTCCTGGGTAGGGAGAACCAACATCATCAAAATGGCTCCCACAACTGCTATACAGATACTCCTATACATATACTCCTATACATATACTCTTATCTATACAGATACTATACTCCCACAACTACTAGACAGGTTCAATGCAATTTCAATTGAAATCCAAACACCATACTTCACAGAGCTAGAGTAAATAATCCAAAAAATTCATCTGGAACCACAAGAGAATTAGAATGCCAAAAGGAATTCTACCCAACTAGGACATGCCAGGGGGTATTACAATCCCCAAAGTAAATCAGTACTATAAAGCCACTATAATAAAAACTGCATAGTACTAGCAAAGTAACAGACCCAAGGACCAGTGGAATATATTAGAAGATCCAGAAACAACACCAGATACACAAAGCCACCTTATCTTTGACAAAGGAGTCAAACATTCTCAATGGAGGAAACACAGCCTCTTTCACAAATGGTGCTGGAAAAACTGGGCTTTAACCTACCAAAAACTAAAGCTAGACCTATCTTTTTCACTATGTACTAAACTAAAATCACAGTGAATTAGACTTAAACATTAAAACAGAAATGATAAACCTGCTGCAAAACAGGTTAGGTAGAACTCTTGGAGACATTGTCTTAGGCAGAGACTTTATGAACAAAACCTCTATAGCACTAGAACTAGCAGAAAGAATCGACAAATGGGATCTCGTATTACTAAAAACCTTCTGCACAGCAACAACAACACTGGCATAGTTAAAAGACAACTAACAACATGGGGGAAAGTCTTTAGTACCTGTTTGTCAGACAAAGGGCCACTATCTACAATATATAAAGAACTTAAACAAATTAGTCCCCCCCCCCAAGTTTAAAGAACCAATTCAAAAATGAGCATCACAAATAAACGGACACTTCTCAGAGGCAGAAGTAAAAACAGCCAAGAAGCATATGAAGAAATGTTCAACATTACTGGTCATTCGAGAGATGAAAACAACACTGAGATTTCATCTCACTCCACAAAGTAAAGTATGGCCGCTATTGTGAAATCAACCAGCAATAAATGCTGGCGAGGCTGCAGGAAGAAAGGAACCCTTCTCCACTGTTAGGGGGATTGAAGACTTGTTCAACTATTGTGGAGATTCCTCAGTAAACTAGGATTAGAGGTCCCATTTGACCCTGCTATTCCCCTGCTAGGAATATACTCATAGGAATTAAAAGAATCATATTGTGAAGACATATGTGCACCCATGTTCATAGCAACTCAGTTTGTGATAGCCCAATCTTGAGAACAACCCAGATGCCCATCAACTGTAGAGTGGATAAGGATGTGGGGTTTTTTAAAATATAAAATAGAGTATTACTCTGCCATAAAGAACAAGTTTCATTTATGTGCAAATGGACACACCTTGAGAACACACTAATAAGTGAAATAAATAGGTCACAGATATGTAAATACCGTATCTTTTCTCTGAGAACCTGTAGATGTAAATGAGCTCTAGAATGTATGATACATATTGTGAAATAGGAAATATTTCACAAAGGGAATGTCGCAGGGAAACGTAATGAGGAAAAAGAACAAATATGATTTGAAAAGAAAAAAAAGTATATGTATACGGGGGGCTGTGGAGTGAGTAGGGATATGAGTAAAAATGAGAATTAACTCATGTCATATACTGGTACAAATTCCCCAATGTTGAGTGTGATTGTGAGCTGTATATAAAATGTACCAATAAAAAGTTCAATTTAAAAAAAGGAAAAGCCTTTGACAAATGCAACATTATGATAAAAATCCTCAAGGGCTGGGAATAGTGGCTCACGCCTGTAATACCAGCACTTGGGAGGTAGAAGCAAGAGGATTGCTGAGTTTGAGGCCTGCCTGGGCTACATAGTGAGTCTGAATTAAAAAGTGAGACCTCTCTCAAAAAATAAAAAATAAAAACCTCGAGAGAGGAAGAATAGAATGACTTATCTCAATCTGATCAAAGCCATTTATGACAGACCTACTGCCAACATCATATTGAATGGGGAAAATCTGAAAGTTTTTCCTCTAAAATCAGGAATAAGAAAAGGATTCTCATTAGCATTACTACTACTAAATAGAACACTCAAATTTCAGGTAGAATAATCACAGGAGACAGAGGGAGGGAGGAGAGAGAGGGAGGCAGGGTGGGAGGGAGGAAGGAAGGAAGGAAGGAAGGAAGGAAGGAAGGAAGGAAGGAAGGAAGGAAGGAAGGAAGGAAGGAAGGAAGGAAGGAAGGAAGGAAGGAAGGAAGGAAGGAAGGAAGGAAGGAAGGAAGGAAGGAGAGAAAAAAGAAAGAGATGATATGAACAGAAAAGGAAAGATTCAAATTATTCTTATTTGTAGGGAACATGATTCTTTCTATAGAAGACCAAAAAATTCCACCAGACTATGGGAACTAATTTTAAAAATCCAGCAATGTAGCAGGATATAAAATGGAAACCAAAAAAAAATCAATAATGGCCATATATAAAATAATGAACTCATCAAGAAAGAAATAAGGAAAAATACCATTCTTAGTAGCTTCAAGAGAAATTAAATACATAGGAATTAATCTAATAAAGAAAGTGAAGAACCTTTAAAATGTAAAATATTATCCTCTGAAAGAAGATTGAAGAGGACATCAGAAAATGGAAAGAGATGTCCTATTCTTCAATAGGTAAAACTTACATTATCAAAATCTCTATACTTCCAAAACTCCATTAAACACAGGTTTAATGCAATCTCAGTCAAAATATCAACAACAAACCTCACAGAAGTAGAGAAAACAATCCTAAAACTCATATCAAACCAGAACAGATGCAAAATAGCAGAAGCATTCTAGGCAACAAAAGCAAAGCAGGAAACTTCACAATTCCAGAATTATCAAGCTACAGTCAGTGAAAAAGCAGCAAGGTACTAATACAAAAACAAATATGCAGATCAATGGAACCGAACTAGAGGTACAGGAACAACCCCAGGCACTCTCAACTTTCTGATCTTCAACAAACAGACCAAAACCATATGCTAGAGGAAAGATTGTCTCTTTAATAAATGGGAAAACTGGCTGTACACATGCAGAAGACTGAATCTAGACCCACATCTCTCACCAGGTATGAAACTAAAATCAAAATAGTTCAAAGATCTCACTATCAAAAACAAAAATGAGGGCGGAGGGTTAGCTCAGTGGTTCCGGCGCCTGCCTCGCAAGCGCAAGGTACTGATTTCGATCCCCAGAAACCACATACAGTGCTGGGCGTAGAGACTCATGCCCACCAACAATCAATACCGCATACCACAGTGCCGGGCATCGTGGCTCATGCCTGTAATCCCAGCACTCGGGAGGCAGAGACAGGAGGATTGCTGAGTTCGAGGCTTGCCAGGGCTACATAGTGAGCTCAGGGCCAGCCTGAACTACAAAGTGAGACCCTGTCTCAAAAAAAAAAAAAAAAAAAAAAAGATTTTCTGAAAGTTAAAAGAGATAAAACTCTCAAAGACAGTAGTGAAGACTTTTGAACAGAACCTCATCTGAATAAGAACAATATCAAGAATCAACATTTAGGATCATGTCAAATTAAAAAGCTTCTAAACAGCTATGAAAACAATCATTACAATGATTATACAAGCCACAGAATAGAAAATTTTTGCCAACTACTCCTCAGATAGAAGACTAGCATTCAGTATGTATAAAAATATTCAATAAATCAGCCCCTACAAAGTGGTCCTATCAAAAATAGACAAATTAGCCAGGTGTGGGGGCTCATGCCTGTAATCCCAGCACTCGGGAGGGAGAGGCAAGGAGGATTGCTAAATTCAAGGCTTGCCTAGGTTACATAGAGAGCTCAGGGGCAGCCTGAACTACAAAGTGAGACCCTGTCTCAAAAACAAAACAAAACAAAACAAAAATAGACAAATTAAATGAATAGACACTTCTCACAAAAAAGTACAAATGGCTAATAAACATATGTAAAATCTTCAACATCATTGGTGACTACAGAAATGAATATTAAATAATACTGAGGTTTCATCTTACTCCAGAAAGAAGGCAATCACCAAGAAATCAAACAATAACATCACATTGAGATTGTTGAAGAAAAATGAATTCTTCTCCATTGTTGGTGGGACTGTAAGTACAAGCACTATGGAAATAAGTATGGAGATTTCTAAAACCTAAAATTATAGATTCCATTTAGCCTAGCTATTCCCCCTCTAGTTTTATTCCCAAAAGAGTTAGGACATTATGTTACAATGACACATGCATATTTGCCTTTATATTAGCACAATTCAAAATAGCTAAATCTTGGAAGTGTCCTATGTGTCCATCAACTGACAAGTGGATAAAGAAACTGTGATGTTTATATACAAAAGAGTTTTATTCTGCTATAAGAAGATAAATTTAAGGCATTTATAGGCAAATGGGTTCACCTTGAGACCATATCCGTACGTGAAATAAATCAGTTACACAAGTTTAAATATATAGTTTCTCTTAAAAGAGAGACACAAAGTATAAATAAAGAGCAAAATAAATGATGGATTACTAAAAAAACAGGGAGATAGGTCTTTTACAAATGGGAAGGGAACAATAAGATGGAAGGAGAAGGAGGAAGCAAAGTGGAAGAGGACTTAAAATGAATTAGCATGTTATCTATGTTTACCAGCTCTCCATGATGAACACAATCACTATACAGGAAAAACATGTATTAATAAAAATAAATAAATTGTTAAATGTCAGATAATGTTAGAAGGTAGGAAGAAAGTGGACTTCAGAAATATAGGAGTAACTCAAAATGTGTACAACTAGACAAAATCAAAAAGATGGATACACTGACTCTTGCCTAACTGAGATATTATACTGTTTAGAGAAAAATACAGAGAAACATCGTCTAAGATTATTTTCTACTACTTGCTAATTTTCGACTGTTTTGACTACTGAAGATATTTGTTGGAACCTGAATTTAAGCAAGAGAGCACCAACCCCTTCAGTCCAACTATTGTCTTGCTGTGTAATCAGACTCTAAAAAGCAAACTTTTAAACGGAAGCTCTTCCTCCAGGGAAAAAGAGAAACCACAGCAGAGGAAACACTTTTACTCATCATCTACAACTCACCTGTTTTTGTACAAGGGCTTAGAGGAAGCCAAACAGTAAATAGTAAGCTCCCTAGGGAAGGGTGCTCCATCATTTTCATCCAACAACACTGGACTCATAGCTATGCCTGTGACAGAGGTAGGATTAACACAAACTGAATCAATACACATTAATTAGCATTCAGCTGGATAAACAAAGGTAAGAGGCAATTACTGATGTTTTCCACTGGAATAACTGGCCCTTTATAGCTCTCTGTCTGAAAGACTCTCATTTCTTAGCCCAAAACTTGCTTCACTGTAGATGCTCTAATTACGTAAGTGATATCTGACTAAAGGAATGAATGAATAGAAAACAATGGAATAAAATTGTTACACTGCCGGACGTGGTGGCTCACACCTGTAATCCCAGCACTCGGGAGGCAAAGGCGGGAGGATTGCTGAGTTTGAGGCTTGCCTGTGCTACATAGTGAGCTCAGGGCCAACCTGAACTACAAAGTGAGACCCTGTCTCAAAAAAAAAATTAAAAATTAAAAATTAAAAAAAATTAAAATTGTCACACTGGCTCTTAATTCTGCTTTATATAGACTTCAAATTAGTAATGCAGTATCCAATGCCATGAGATACTAAGAAAGGGGTGGTAACTAGTTTCTCCCTACATTGGCCTCACAGGTTGTTTGTTTGTTTGTTTGTTTAGACAAAGTCTTGCTTTGTAGTTCCAGCTGGTTCTGGCTCATTATGTAGCCCAGGCAATCCTTGAACTCAGCAATCCTCCTGCCTCTGCCTCCCGAGTGCTGGGATTACAGGTTTGACCCACCATGCCCGGCACTGAGGTGTGTGGTACTGATTGCTGGTGGCTGTGAATCACCATGCCCGGGTATTGTTGTATGTGGTTACCAGGGAATGAACCAGGGACCTTGTGCTTGCTTGGCAGACACCGGAACCACTGAGCTAAGTCCCTGGCTCTGGTCTCACAGTTTTGACAACTGTAGATGACTTTTGCATGCAGCAGTCAGAAAATCATCATTTTTAGAAGGAAACAAAATCCCCAGTTTATCAAGAAGTCCCTTCAGGACTTCCAAATGAGTTCATGGAGACGTCGATATTAACAAAAGGGAAGGGATATTTTGTTCAGCTTCTTGCTCCAATTCAAATGCCAAGGTTACAACTTTATGATTTATTTGCAGAAGTATTTTCATGGGCAAGTGTTCTGCTATTTGGCACAGGCTTCAGGAGACTACTCACCATCTAACCAAAGGATTTTATTCCATGACCCTTTGTTTGCCTCTTCCTACTTCATTACACTTGATAGAAAAGGGTAGGCATAGGATATTTCCCAAGTAACCAATCTCTGCTTTCACTTCAAGTGATTCTGTATCGTAGAATGCCCTAGAGTAGATGACTTTCTCAGGGATGGAACAACTGCACTTAAAAGTGGAATGTAATTCCACTTATTGTAAGTGGTATTATAATTCATCTGACATTTTTCTTCAAAGGAGATAATGAAGCAAGGCGGCCCTCAAATTTCACTGTTTTAAGAAAACAGCATCACATATGAGTCATATGTTTAGCCCACCCCAATCCTGATATCACGTATGTCTACCACAGTGTCTCACAATAATACCTCTACCACAAACAGAAAAGAAATAGTCTGGGACACATCCCAGGAAGTCTACATCCTCAAATTGCTTATTAAGCAAAAACAGAAACAATTTCTTTTTTGGGTACAAATATGGTAACGAAAATTTCCAAAAAAGGAAAAACTTAAAATTGAGCTGGAGCTATCTAACATCAAGGGAAAACTTATTTGAGCATATTCTCTACAGCTACAGCACTACTTGCTAGAACAGAATCCCTAGACAGTTTGAGGATATTATAAAAGCATCTAGCCCTCCCCAAAACTACAGAAACTGACACAGTGAACACATTCTAGGTGATCCATAGAGTTCCACAAAGCCCATACGTGATATTCCTAGGGGACAGCTGGGCCCCTGGTTAATAATTATGGTTCCAAATCTTGCACTTTTTTAATCCTTAGGGGAAATGTATTCTGAGGTGGAAGGGAGAAGATCTAGGAACTCCTGAGACACCTTTAAAGGATAAAAAGAAAACACTGAATTCTCCTAACACCCAAACTCAGCCCTTAGGTCCTACTTAAGACCTCATCATATTCAAAAACAATGAGCAAGTATATGTTATGCAAGAAAACTTCAGCAAGTACTTACTGAACACTTCCCAGCTTCTCGGTGACAAGAAAGTCACTAAGATTAAAAATTAAAAGCATTTTTCTTGCCTATTAAAAAACTCATATGTAGTAACATTTGGCAATACAGTATGATAAGCACTAACATGGAGGTTAAGGTGAGTACTGTATAGGAATACAAAGCAAAGAGTCAAATAGTGTGCGGCATGGCTAGAGTTGTAAGCAAAGAGAAACAAGCCACAGGAAAGAGGCTGGCACAGCATATGTAATGGTGTGGAGGTAGAAAAAAAGGGCATGATTCCTTTGGACAATAGCAAGCAATGGTATATCTGGAACACAGAAGTGCTAAAATGGAAGGCTGGGGAATAGTAAGGGGCAGTTTCTTGAATAATCTTGCAGAGAATGCTACGAACCTTGGATTTTTCTGAAAGAAAAGAAGAGCAACTACAAAACTTTAAGATGAGAAGTGCCACCCAGTTAACATTTTAGAAAGGTCATTTTTGGATGAAAAATTATGAATTTCTGGATGGAGAAAAAGTTCTATGACTTCACAAAAGAGGCATCAGAGACTCTGACTTTGGATGACTCCAAAGCAAACAGGTATCAGAGCATTTACAGACTCCCATTGTCCAAAGACCCTTAGCTTTATGGAGATCTGCAGCATTTGACTTTGCTGCAGACCCTTCCAGATACAGAACATAATGACCACATGTCCAAGATGAAAAAGGGTCCTTGAAATACAGTCAGCTAGCTTCTTGTTGTTGATAACAAATAACTACAACGTTAGTGCATTAAATATCACACATTTATTATTTTACAATCAGTCAAAAGTCTGACATGAATCTCATTCAGTTATATCAATGCATCAGCAAAGCTGTGATCCTTTCAGGAGCCTTGAGTGAACAGTTTTCCCCCTTGTCTTTTCTAACTTCTAGAGGAAAGCCAAAGCCCGTAGTAAATGTCCCCTCTCTATATCTTTAAGCCAGCAAGTCAAATCTCTTTCCAACTCTTCTTCTACCATTTGACCACAGTGGAGAAATATTCTCTACTTTTGAGTACAGTACTTCTGTGGTCGCATTAGACTGACTGAATAATTCAAAATATTCTTCTCATTCCAAGAGTTATACCCTTACCAAATCAACAATGGAGGGTAGCATTTCCAAGGTTCATGGGTTTATGGTATAGACATCTTGGGGTGTACAGGAGGGAGCATTATTCTGCCTACCATATTATTTGGCAATTGCTCCTGCTTTTAGGTATTTGTTTTGACTACAGAAAGTTAATTTAATGATAAAATGGAATACTGTTTCATCTTCTTTTAGATGTCATTGACTTTTAAAGGATTTGACAGGATGCATAATCATGACCAAACAATTTCCTCACTTTAAAAACATCAACTTCCTTCAGTCCTCAGCTGAGGAACATATTAAGGCCTTGAATACATTCTCTGTATCATTGAGCACTGCACAGAAGGAGAAATCAATAAAGAAATCAGTCATGGCAGATCAGACCAACAACAGAATTTAACATGAGAATTGTGGCAAGTAGAAACTGAAGAGCAAGGTGAGGACTGTCTGAGGGCTTTGAAGAAGCATCTGAATAAAGGATTCCTCTGAGATTGACAAATTATAAAGATGAAAACAATGAAAAGTAGTAATATACAAAGGCCCACATGTTTAAAATAGTATTATTAACTTTGTCAAGTATTCCCTCTCTACCTTCTATGTCTTAAAGACAAAGTCAATGTATGTTTGTTATTTACATGTCAACAAGTCTATTGTTTAAACCTATATTGAACCAACAAATTATAATAACTTGAGTTTTAGTAAATCTTTTACTGCATGGAGAGAAAATATTTAGATTCTAGACAAATAAGCAGAGTTTTCTTTTCTGTCTGGCCTTTAACCACTTTGGAAAGCAACATGTTTTCCAATACAAGCTCAATTGCTTCAAAGGACATTACCTTTTCAACATTCACTTTGAGGAGAAAGTAGCCAAGCACACATATTAATAAAATGTTAAGCCTCGATATCCTGCCTATATTCAATATATGTTTTCAAAGCACCCAGAAAGTCTTATCATATTCCAAATTCATCACTGGTTCAACTTTAATTTTCTTTCACTCTTTTCTGTGTTGTCTTGCAATTGAGGCTGTACTGATTCTAAACACATCACAATTATTGTGCTTTGAGAAATGAGATACCTGGAAAGGCAGTGATGTTAGCACTAAGTGAGATGTTTTGACTTATGGACAATTATGCACTGGGGTCTGAGATTCATTCACACACTGAGTTAAGGTTTATAAATAATTCAGATATTGCAATGGTTAGGATAGTTTTGGATGTTGATGATCTGTATTAGAAGGAAAGGTATCTAAAAAAGCCCATTGCACAAAGCCATTCTATTCATTTCAATAGATGATACAAGCAGTTTTAGGGTTTGATTTGAGCTATACCAAAATTTCCTTCTCTCCATAGTCTAGAATGTTCCTCAGAAAAGGAAGGATTTGATGTGTCCTGGGAAGCCAAGAATATTTGTATCAGAGAGGAGTATTAGGGAATACACCAAGGAAAGGCCATAAACAAATCAGAATGGTATATTTCAAAATTGGTAAAACACACTTGAATGAAAATATTTTGGAGGGATAACAAAAAAAAGCAGAGAAGACATTGAAGTTTGTCTAATCCAATATGTGTTCTTAAAGTACTAGTTATTGGTACATTATACATTAATTATTGGCACATTATATATACTCATCACAATTATGCTCAACATTAAGAACTTGTACCAGAATATGACATGACTTAATTCTCATTTTTCCCCTTCCCCTACTCACCCTACAGCTCCCACCCCTATATGTACAAGCTTTGTTTCTTTTTTTAACCATCAATGTTTTTCTTTTCCCTCATTACTTACCCTTAAACCCCATTTCCCTTAGAATATTTACATTTTACAATATCTATCATGCATTCTAGAACTCATTTACATCTTCAGTTTCTCATACCAGAGAAAAGACACGATATTTATATATCCATGAGCTATTTATTTAACTTATTAGTATGTCCTTAAGGTATGACCATTTGAGTATAAATGACTCAGAATTATCATTTTTTATGGAGCACTAGTTATTCTCCCATAGCTGGGACAAAATATTCAACTCTTGCAACTTAAAGGAGATTTATTTGGCTTACAGTTTTTAGTGGCTTCAGTCCAAAGTTGGCTGGCTCTAAAGCAGAACAGTAAGGCAGAAGGGAGCTTCTCAGCCCATCAGAACCAGGAAGCACAGAGGGAAAGAGAAAGAAGGAGCAAAGGACCAAATACACCCTTCAAGGTCATGTCTATAGTGACCCTACCTGTAATCAGACATTTACTCTTAGTAGCACATTCAGCGTCTGAACTTATCAATGATGAAGCCACTGACAGTACAGTATCCCCATCGTACAATCACCTCCTAAAAGCTAGAACCTCTAAACACATGAGGCTTTGAAGGGGAACATTTTATATCTAAACCATAACAAATATGCTTAAAATATAGAGGCAGTTAATAAAACGTTTACGTAATCTGGACTCTGACCCTCAGCAAATAACAACTACAAAACAGAAAGGAGCACAAAAGGAGCAGGGGAGTATCCCAAGTGTCATTATTCTAAACTGGCCCATTTCTAAACACCTTTGCAGGTAACGTTTTAGTGCAACAGTCCTAAAACCTAGAATTAAAAGATATGAAAAGAAGCAGCCTAAAATGACAATTAGGTGAGAAAATTTAAAATACAAAGATATACAAGGAGAATAACTGAAAGGGAATGGGTGATGGGGTTTGGGGTTTACTTTTTAAAGTGCTATTGGAAACTGAAACCAAGGTGGCCTGCACACAGAGCTACATCCTCAGCCCTTTTTATTTTTATTTTTATTTTGAGACAGGTTCTTCTTAGATTACTCAACTGCCCTGCTGGACTCAGATTTGCAATCCTCCTCTCCCAGCATTCTAGAGCGCTGGGATTAGGGGGTACATGTAGAAGGGCAAACCTGGCTATTTTTGCTTTTAAACCTAGTTCCTATTCCCACCATCAATCCTAACCCACAGCCCAGCTGGAGGGTGACATCAGTGTTAATGTTAAGTGTTATTTGAGACATTTTCAGGAGCAGCAGTATCTGCTGGAAACTGAACTACAGATAGTTAACTCTTTCACTCCATTGGCAATAATGTTTAAGCATATACTCCCAAAATTAGAGTATTTCTTTATAAATTATAATAACACATTCCCATATAAAATATTTTCCAAATGAAAATCTTTAAAGGATGACACAAAGTAGAATAAACTATAATAAATTTTTAAATTAACTCTTAGATTTTATACATTATTTGTGCACTGGCACAAGAGCAGAAGACATATTAACTCCTTTAACATTCATCTTAGCCCTCCAATTCAGACAGAGAAACTGAATCACAGTACAAGTAGCATTTGAATGCTTATATCCCTCCAAAATTTGTGCAGAAATTTAATTCCCATCATAGTTTATCCAGAGTGAATAAGTGATTGAATCATGAAGGCTCTGCTGTGGAGAGTATAAAAGAGGCTTCAGAGAGCTACCTGACTCTTCTTCCTCTGTGTGAGAACTTAATTTTGATAACTATCACCCTTTCCTTATACCTTCTGCCATATAAGGATGCAGCAGACTGATCTCAACAGACACCAAATCTGCTACAATCTTGATCCTAGGTGTCCCAGTATCCAGAACTATGAAAAATAAATTCACATTATTTGTAAATTATCTAATCTAAAAGTATTTTATTAAAGCAAAATATTATAGATGATGAGCTTCTAAGAGATTGCTCCTGAAACACAGGGTGTACTGTAGCAGATATCTAAAAATGTGAACACATCGTTTTAGAAGAAGGTAATGAGTAGAAGCTACATCATAATGGGATACTCTGATAGACTCTGGTAAAGGTTAAGAGAAGAACTATAGAGAAAGTCTTAATATTCTTTAAGATTATGTAAGTGGTTATAATCAGAATATAAGCAGAAACTTGGAAAGTCAATATCTTTCTAACAATGTTTTAAAAACGAAAATGGGGACATGTCATTTGAAGTGAGAGAAGGCTAATCCTGTTATAACATGGCAAAGAACTCGTTGATTTGTGTTCACTTCAGTATTTTGGGAGTTGTTGCCTGAGCAAAGCCATGAATGCTGAGTTTCCCAGAGCCTTCAAGCTCAGCCTCTACCACAGTGTCTGGATAAATTGGAACACGGAGTTAAACAAGATTCTTTTGGAATCTTAAAATTTAATGCCTGCTCACTGGGGTTTGAGACTTAATGAGGAGCAATTTACTCCTTTCTTCTTACTTGTGGTCTTTTTAGAGGAGGGAATGGTATATATATCACATGCCTTTACCTCACTGTATTTCGGGAGCACATAATTCATTTGATTTCATAGGCTCACAACTGGGAAGGGAATTTGTCTCTCAGTAGGAATTATATCTTGGATCTCAACCATGTCTGATTTAGATGTTAGGATTAAGACTTTGGACTTAGACTTTAAAGTTGATGTGGAACAAGATAAGGTTTTGGAATCTATGGGAATAAATAAACCTTATATGTGAGAAGGGCATGAATATGGTAGTCCAAGGACTAAATAATATGATTTAAATGTTTTCCTTCAAAATTCATGTTGAAATTTAATCCCCAGTGTAAGAGTATTAAAAAGTTGGGCCTTTGAGAGATGAGTAAGTCATGAAAGCTCTTCTGGTATGGGATTAGTATCTGTTATGGTTTAGGTCTAAAAATGTACCTCCAAATCCTCGTGCATGTGGAAGGTGATCAGAACATAGGAGCTCTGTCCATGGATTGAGCCACTGTGTAGTTCAGCACCTTGTGCTGTTAGGAAGTAAGGCCTAGTAACATGATCTAGAAGGATGCATTTTTGTTTCAGCTCCTCTCTTCTCTCTTTGATTTCTGACTCCCAGGTGATGACCAGCTGATCTTTGCCCAGGCCTGTCTACCATGCTGTTTCTGCTTGTACCCTGTGGACCACAAACTGAAACCATGAGCCAAAATAAACCTTTGTTCCTATAAATTGCAAGTGTCAGATAGTATACCACAGAGATGGTACTATTCTTATAAACAGCTCCTGGGAGTCTGTCATCTTTTGCTTCCTCTCTTTCCCCAAGGAAGAATGTGATACAGGATAATATTTGAAGCAGACAGTCCTCTCCAGACACCAAATCATTAGCTCCCTCATCTTGTACATTCAAGCCTTTTCATCTATAAGATAATTTTCTGTTAGTACAAGTTATCCAGTCTAAGGTAATTCTACTAAAGAAACAGGTTATGACAATGTGCTCAGGTAACTCATAAAAGGTCACACAGTGATAAGCCCCAGAACATGGATTCAAAGTCAGTAGTTTGACTTTAGAATCTCCGTCATAACCTCTGCATTATGCTCTCCCATTTCTCTAACTGCTCTTCTGCCATGTTGATCAGTAGAGTATGAGCTAACTTTTCAAGGCATGATGTAAGCTTTGAGAGAGGTTAATCGTTGGTGATAATGAGTGTAAATCCATATTTCAACTAGTCTTCTTAGTAATTATATTGGCTTAGATCTTCATTGCATTTTACCACTATAGTTGATCAGGAGCTCAAATGAGTGGGACAAATGCTATTGTGACCATTTTCTTCTGCTCCCCTGTGGATGTTCTTTTGGCATTACCATTGATTCCTGTGTTCCCTACAGAAGTCTGTTTAAGTCTCTTGCCTATTTTGTGAGTGGAAGCAACTTGAGATACTACAGGCTTTGTCTAGTACCACCTGACCACATACAGGTCAACTGAGTGACAGTCAGCAGTAAAGTTTAAAATTTTTCTTATTTAGATAAACATAAGTGGGCCCAAGCATGTAGCTCAGTGTCACTATGCCTGTCTGGCAAGTACAAGGTTGATCCTGGTACCATAAAAAAAAGGTAAATACAAATAAAACTTCCAAATATGTTTCACACAACATAAAAATTGGCCTCTGAAGCAGGGTTATGCATACTTTATTTCAGCATAACAGTTTTCCAAGTGGGTTTTTTGGGTTATCTGTGTAAGGATCATCAAGGTTGATCTGGATTTTGGCACCTAAGTCTCTATTTATTGAATGTGAATCTTGGAGTAGGACCCAAGAAATCTCTGAGTTCTTCAAGCAACCATTATGTGTGTCAATGTTGATAGCTACTGATAAGTCTCAGGCCTGAAAATGGCAGCTCATATGCATTCCTGGTCTCCATAATCATATAAGCCAATGCTTTATATGAAATCTCTGTGTTGTGTATATGTGTGCATGTATATGTGTGTTCTGTTTATCTGGATATCCCATTGGCTGTCTTTATATGAAGAATATGAGTGATACAAACACCAATACTCCAGCTAATAATTGAATATCAGGGTGAAAAACAAGAATAATTCTACCTCTCCTGCAGAGAGAACATATTTGAACACTTTTCACACTTTTCAATGAGTCAGATATATTTTGCTTTTTCATTATTCTAAGCAACTTATGATAGAACACATTTGCTTTTTCATTATATCTATAATTTTTGATTCAGTATTTAGCCATGGTAGGTCATAAGCAGTAAATATCTTTTATCTCACATAGCATCTGGTTAATTGTCAGTGACTACCATAGTGCTTTGTGGAGAAGCACTATGAGACTGAACTGGGGCACAGCAATCAATCGTGTTATATTATCAATATCTGCATAGAAGCATTATGAAGTGTCAACTCAAAGTTGGCATATAGCAACACAACACCTTAGCATATTCTCAAATTAATAAATATGAAAAGATATTGCAACCATTTTATATATGAGCAAATAATCTCTCACCCAGAAAACTTCATACTTTTTCAGTTCATCCTGGTCTTGATCAGTTAGTTGACAAAGTGAGGACTTAGCAACTTAAAATAGAAATACTCTGACACGTCTCTTTTATGTCTACTAAGTATGTGTATCCTTGAAGCAAGAAGAGCAAGTTACAAACTGTTGGAATCAGACCTTGGACAGCTCCCACCAGATGAATGATGAGAAGTCACAAAATTACAATTTAAAACAAGAAAATGAGTCAAGCTATTTAAAAATCCAGTAGTCTAGACAACTCTGGGGTAAGGGTAAATATCCCAAGCTACCATAGCAACACTACTTGCATGATAAAAATGACCTGAGCCAAGAGATCCTGATTTGGAGTCTTTACTTACAAAGTATCTTGATGTAGGATAAACGTAGCTGAAGAGTTGATGAAATGGAGTGTCTTTCAATCTGATTACTGGGATCTTTACATCACTGGCAGAGAACACAGCAAACCTTATTTGGTGGGCAACTATGCAGAGACACTGGCTCACACACACAAACTATGACTATAGCCTTATGGGGAGCTTAGTCTCTAGGGAAAGCCAGAAGTAGGTAAAGCAATGATTAAACCATTTGTGTGCATCTGTTTCCCATGTATCTGTCTTAATAACATCTTCAGTATATCTCAAGTATCTTCAGAAGAAGAGAATGTTGAGGCTAGACCTGCTAAATGACATCTCATCTATTGGCCACATTCCAGTTTTATTATCTCATGTTTCTCTGCAGGATTCACTGGTTGGTCCTCCATTATTTGCAACCTGTTCTCAGCTTCTGTGACAATATGCTTACCTGGTTCTTTTCATGTTTCTTTGATGACTTCTGTTCTTTCTTTTTCAAACATATGTTTTCCTCCATCTTCCCCTTGAAGAATGGTATTCTTCATAGTTTTGTGTTTATATTGCTTTCCTGACTCTTGTCCCTCTCCTGGATAATCCAATCTGCCTTCACTTGTGATTTTAAGCATGACCTAGATTTTGATGACTTCCAACTGTTTATCTTCAGAACACTCCCTTCGAATCCCTTGGGTTCACATGTCCAACTTTCTGTGGTGATATACTGACCTGATATCTATAAGTAGTTCAACTTTACCAAGCCTGAAACCATACAGGTCACCATCTTACTTCCTGCATACAAACTATCATCTAATCTGATACTACAAAGCTTGAAAGCATCCTAAACTTTTCTCAACTCCTCCACCACGACAAAATTGTGTTTGGCTTATCTCCTAAGTATGTTTTAAATTCCTATTCTCCTTACTTATCAATCTAATTAACATTGCCTTAGCTCAGTCTCTTATTAAGTATAACAAGAACCTCAATAATAGCTTCTTAGCAGTATTTGAGCCTCTAGCCTAATTTACAAGATCCTCTTGCAACCCAGTATCCACATCTCTCTTCTGTTCCTATATCTCAGCATCATTACACTGTTCATAATTTCTCCCTTCCCTGGATTATATTACTTTCTATATCTGGAGTGCCTGATACCACTCTACTGGCTAAATTCTACTCTTTACAATTTAGTTCAGGATCATTTCATACAAGAGATCTTCCCTGAAACCAGTGTACTTGCCACTATAACCTAAGCCCCCATTTTCCATAACACTATACCAGTAAGGGACCATCTCTGTCATTGTTTGAATCATAGTTTCTATCACTTTTTGAATCACAGTATGTTGTAATTTTCTGTTATCCTGAAGGGCAAGGGCTTTATCTATGCTAGTCTTCAGTGTCTAGCAAAGTGACTAGCACACAGAAAAGGATGTGGCTTAAATGTTTAATGACTGGACAGAAAAATGACAAAATTGGAGAATCAAAGTGGGATTTTAAAATTCAATTGTGTTGAATGTTTATGGGCTCTAACCTTAGGCCATAAATTGAAAGAATTAAAAAGTGCAAAGGTATTAAATTTGAGATTATTCATATTAACATTATGAATTCAGGAAAGAAATAATGACTTCAAGGGCCAGAGATTTAGCTCAGTGGTTCCAGCACCTGCCTAGCAAACCCAAGGTCCCTGATTCGATCCCCGGTACTACAAACAACAATACTGGGTGTCGTGACTCATGCCCACCAGCAATCAGTACCACATACCACAATGCTGTGTGTGGTGGCTCACACTTGTAATCCCAGCACGTGGCGGGCAGAGGCAGGAGGACTGCTAAATTTGAGGCTAGCCTGGGCTACATAGTGAATTCAGGGCTGGACTGAACTATAAAGCGAGACCCTGTCTAAAAAAAAAAAGACTTTGTAGCTTTTAGGAAAGAGTTCATTATCATCCTCATTATTATGAGAAAAATTAATAGGTCACCAGCAACTCTCCCGTTTCTTCAGAAAGATAATTCAAGAGTAAAGTATCTTTTCCTTTTAGAAATCTACATGTTTAATTTCTTTCTTTTAGTATTTGTGTTTGAGTTATAAAATTTGAAACTAGAAAATTTGGAAGTGCTGACCCAGCTTTAACATTACTTTGAGTTCTATAGTTACTCTACATTTGATGATCCAGTGAGACTGAGAAAGAGCTCTCTGCATCAGGTCTTGTCTGCTTCTAAAGAGAAAGTGAAGCCACAGGAGAAGATCTTCCAGCAGCCATCAGCTGCTCTGAGCAGTACACTAGGTACCAACACCCAGGGAAGACCCTCAAATGTCTATGGAGATAAGAGTGCAATTTTTTTTGGATGAGCATTCTTCCTAGAATCATAGCATTGCATGACAGGGCCATGATGAATAGATCTTCTAAGGAAAGCTAAGCAATTAAACAATATAAAGAAGTACAGAGATGAGCTTTAAAAATACATATGGATTCACATACAGACAATTTGTTTGAGAACCTAGAAAATAAGCTACAATGAAAGAGCCAAGGTAAATAGAAGGAAAAAAATGGAAAATTCTGTTCAACATTAGTAACATTTTGTCAGAGAAAGACAACCTCGCCAGTCCTTTCACAGCTGGAACAAAGAAGAACTTGTAACCACCTAGCTCAATACAAAAGCTTTGCACAGCTTTGAGCCCGAGCATGGGATAATTTCATGCCTGCTTTCCATATGCCAGCACTGTGCTGAGGGCTCCTTTGTCACACTTAGCAGGCAGCTTCCCAGGGCTGCCCATGTGTTCACATTGTGCTTTCTGACAGAGCTTGTCTGCGTGTTAGCACAGACACTGTCAGAAGCCCTAAGGGCTGAATGGGGCATCCAGGAGGGCAAAGTGGGGCAGCTTATGAAACCATGCAGTGGGAGTCCACCACCCCCTACTCACCTCCCAGTTCTGACTGTGACCACCTGTGAGTACTGGCTTTCACCAAAACAAACACTCTGTAGATTTTGCCTTGGGTTGTGAAGCAGTACTGTAAAACATGAAGCTAGTTGTCATGGTCAACTGAAGTGAAATCCTCTATGCTGAAAAATATTAGCTGAAAGTGATTGGAATGTAAAGCAGTATTTTTGTTCATGAAGAGGTGAAATGTTCTTGCAGCAAAAAGAGTCAATAAACAAGTAATCACCATTAAATTCACATGGATTTCACTTATTATGAAAAAATAACGATTCCTCTGTTGCAGGAACCTTTAGAAATATGCCACACTTTAAAAGGTATCTTGTCTCATGAACTACATAATCATACAGTCTGTAGGAAGGACGCCTTCAGACCCGGTTTTGCTAGATGCCTCATAGGTAAGTGTTCATTGCTGAACGGGACTCCATCATATCATCTTAATAGTGAGGAAGTTAATTTCTAAAAACAAGTAACAATCTAACCAGAGAGAGATAATTCACTTCTTTTCATGTGTTTGCGCTGACAGAGAACCCTGGACATGAAACCATCATAACATATTCAACCATAGCTGTTCTGCTCTTAATGAGATTTGACAAGAGACAGATCAACTCTATGTTTTCTGAAGCCTTGAAAGGAATCTTTAATAATTAGAATATTCATTTCTCAGCCCTCCAAAAGTTTTCATTTTAATTTTCACTTGCTTTTTGGGTTAGAAAAAGAGAAAAGAATAGACAAAGTAGCAGACAGATAGGAATAACACTCTTTATAAGAATGTGTCTGTCTGTCACAATAATAGCACCTCTGTAAATACATATTGATTTGTCCTTCAAACATGTGAGGCTAATAAAATCTGTCCACATTTTTGTTCAAAACACTTTCTTTAAGAAATTAGAGTAAGTTGCTTTATATTTGTCTGTCCATTCATTTTGTTTTAAAATCAATCACCAGTTATAAGTTATGAGTTCTTACACAGGATATAGTGTATGTGTTTATGGAGCTGAACTAGCCAGGGTTCTTCTACCCAGCTTGGAACCTGTGAGCAAAGACAGTCATTTTAACAACAGTGCTGGGAAAACTTGTTATTTATATACAGAATAATCTAGATCCATGTCTTTCATCCTATGCTAAAATAAACTCAAAATGGATTAAAGAACTAGATACAAAAACAGGGACACTGATCTGCCAGAAAGAATTGGTAAAACTTTGAAGACATAAATAGAGGTACATATTTTCTGAACAGAGCCCTAATTGTGCAAGATATAATAAAAAACAAATGTGATTACATTAAAGTTAGATGCTTTTTCATAGCAAAGGAAACAGAGTGAAGATGTAATCTACAGAATGGTGAAATAATTTTCTCGCTACTAATCAGAGAAAGGAATAATATCTAGAATATATAAAGAACTAAAAACAAATTTCACACTCAAAAATAAAACATCCAATCAAAACTGAAATTTTGAAATTTCATAATTGAAATTGAAATAGACACTTTTCAAAAGAATAAATAATGGCCAATAAATACATGAAAAAGTGTTTGGTTTCTGTAGCCATTTGAGGAAGTGCTTATCAAAACACCGAGATTCACTTTTACTGCAATAAGAATGGCCATTATCAAGGACTCAAAAAGCAATAAAATGTGAGATAAAAGGAACCATTCTATATTGTGAGAAGGCATACAAACTAGTACAATGACCGTGAAAATCACTATGGAGATTTCTCAAAACACTGAAAGTAGAAATTCTATTTGATCCAGCTATACCTGTTTCTAAAAGGGTTAAAGTCATATATTATAATGATAATGCATACCTATGTTTATAGCAGCACAATTCACAGTAGATAAATTATGAAAGTGGGCTCTATGCCCATTAGGAAATAAATGTTTAAAGACTGTAGATATATAAATACTACTCAGCCACAGAGAAAGACAAATTTGAGTTATGTGTAGAAACATGCATAGACTGTGATACCATAACACTAAATCAAATAAATCAGACATAGAAGATTAAATATCACATAATTTCTCTAAAATTACATATATAAAATACAACAATTTAAAGAGCAAAGTACAAGAGAGATGGTAGGAAACAAAGAAGTAGACTGTGGAAGGAGACCTGAGGCAAGAAGGAGATAGAAGGGGGGTGTAAAAGAAGTGATCAAGATGTAACATGTATATGTACCAATTCACCAAGAGGACTATAATTATATTACAAACTTACACTAATAAAAAGCAATGTATTCCTCAAAAAGGATAGGTTGAAATTTTCAAATAAATACTTTTCACGATGCCTGAATGAGGTATGCAGTAGTGTTCACACTATGATTTTAAGTAAGCCTAAGTCCCCATGATCCCTGATTTTAATTTGATCATCATCCATTAAGTTCTTAAGTGTTATACATTTTACCATGTGATTAAAGTAGAAGCAATTGCTACTATCTAAAGTAATGGAGTCATTTATGCAGAGGATATCTACTGGAACAGAGCCTAGATTTTCATACACAACAATCAATTTATATTACCTGTGATTTTAAAGACAAATTTCTTTGTCTACCATAACTGTTCTTAACTCACTGAACCTGATATTTTCTATAGTGCCTAATATATTTCTTCCAGATCCTATGTACCAGTTTCTTCTCAATTCTCCAAACTTCCTACAGATTCTTGAAATTTAAATACAGTGAAATATTCTATGTCCTATAGCATTTGACTTCCTTTGTTCACCACTATATTTGTGAGATACAGTCACTTCTTAATAGTATGAATCATTTTCACTACTATAGAATATGGCCTCATACTAATATTTTGATATCTGAACAATTTGCTGTTGGGAAATTTAAGTAGCTCTTACATCGGGCTAGTTATACTAATGCTACTAGGTATTGTCTTCCATGTTTCTCTGTTACATACAGACATTGTAGCACCTATAGCTACTTAACACTAATCTTTATGCTTGGAGGAATTCTCTGGCCACTGAAATACACTTCCCATATATTAGCAAGGCTAGATGTGTCAAGGAACTATCAACCCTAGGGTAAGTAATTATGAGATTATCTTTCGCATGAGGTAGGACCCAGTGTTTCCAAGTAAGCCCCAGCTGCTCCCAGGATACGCATCTTGCTAAGGCCCTCCGCACTGGCTTTCCTCCTGTCCTCAACTCATTGCCCTGCTCCTCCTCTGATATTTATTTGCATCCCCTCCTATAAATTTTGTTTAAACTTTTGTCCTAACTCCTTTTGAGAGAACACAAACTAAACCAATTTTTCCCTTTATTCAGTATCTTTAATGGTTGTCCTTTAACATATTAAAGTCTAATATAAATTAATACATGTAAAACATCTCAGATAACTCAAAGACCTTAGGATATTTTTATTTCATTTATTCCTCCTCTGGCTTTATTGTCATGTTTTAAGTATATCTTAAACCCAATAATGTTATTATATTTGTTTTATATGGAATATGTTCACTTAGATTTAGTAGTAGAAGGTCCTGAGTTTGATTCCCTGGTACCAGAAGAAAAGTAAAAGATTTACTAGTGGTGTTTCCATGTTTCTTTTCTTCTCCCTGTATGTCCTTTCTCCTATCTTGAATTATTTTCTTTCTTGGAGAAGACACATCACTTTTTCTGTTTTCTGTTTCTCTTGGCTACTTTCTTCTTGCTGGGGCAAAATGTTCAACACCCACAAGTTAAAGGAGAAACATTTATTTTAGCTCACAGTTTGTAGAAATTTCAGTCCACACCCAGCTGGTTCCAAGGCAAGACAGTATGATGAAAGGGAGTCTATGGCAGGGCTGGCAGAAAGCAGTAAGTCTGCCTTCCATCTATTTTTTTGACTGAATTCTTTATTGGTACAATTTATATACATCTCAAAATCACGTATAATATTGGGGAATTTGTACCAGTATATGACACAAGTTAATTCTCATTTTTACCCATATCCCTACCCACCCACAGCTCCTCACCCCCTTTATACATGCTCTTTTATTTTCTTTCTGTATCATATTTATTCCTTCCCCTCATCACAATCCCACACCAAGTTTCCTATGGAAATTTCCCACTCTATAAAAGCTGTCATACTTTCTAGAGCTCATTTGCATCTACAGGTGTTCGTTCCAAAGAGAAGATCCGGAATTTGTCTATCTGTGATCTACTGATTTCACTTTTTAGTATATCCTCCAGGTGTCTCCATTTGCACCTAAATGGATCGATCTTGTCATTCTTTATGGCAGAGTAATACTCCATTTTATAAAAAAAAAAACACATCTTCTTTATCCACTCTCCAGTTGATGGGCATTTGGGTTGTTTCCAAGATTGAGCTATCACGAACTGAGCTGCTATGAACAAGGGTGTACATTTGTCTTTCCAATGTGAGTTTTTAAATTCTTTTGGGTATATTCCTAGCAGGGGGACAGCCGGGTCAAATGGGACCACTAGTCTTAGTTTTCTGAGAAATCTCCACATGGATCTTCACAATGGTTGCACAAGTCTGCAATCCCACTAACAGTGGAAAAGGGTTCCTTTCTCCCCACAGCCATGCCAGCATTTATTGTTGGTTGATTTTGTGATCGTGGCCATTCTTTGTGGAGTGAGATGAAATCTCAGTGTTGTTTTCATTTGCATCTCTCGAATGACCAGTGATGTTGAACATTTCTTTATATGCTTCTTGGCTGCTCCGACTTCTGCGTCTGAGAAGTGTCTGTTCATTTCAGCTGCCCATTTTTGAATTGGGTCTTTAAACTTGGGGAGGCTGATCTGTTTGAGTTCTTTATATATTGTAGATAATAGCCCTTTGTCTGATAAACAGCTAGTAAAGATTTTTTCCCATGTAGTTGGTTGTCTTCTAGCAATGCCAGTGACTTCTTTTGCTGTGAGCAGAAGCTTTTCAGTAGGATGAGATCTCATTTGTTGATTCTTTCTTCTAGTTCTTGTGCTACAGAGGTTTTATTCATAAAGTCCCTGCCTAAGCCAATGTCTCCCAGAGTTTTACCTAGCCTGTTTGCCAGCAGGCTTATTGTTTCTGTTTTAATGTTTAAGTCTTGTATCCACTGTGAGTTTAGTTTTCTGCATGGTGAAAGACATAGGTCTAGCTTTAGCTTTTGGCAGGCTAAAGCCCAGTTTTTCCAGCAACATTTATTAAAGATGCTATCTTTCTTCCATTGGGGATGTTTGGCTCCTTTGTCAAAGATACGGTGGCTTAGTGTATCCACAGTTGTTTCTAGGTCTTCTAATCTATTCCACTGGTCCTTGGGTCTGTTACTTTGCAAGTAACATGCAGTTTTTATCACAGCGGCTTTATAGTAGAGTTTTAAATTGGGGATTGTAATACCCTCTGCCATGTCGTGGTTGCTTAGAATTGCTTTTGCTATTCTAGGTTTCTTTTGTTTCCAGATGAATTTCTGTATTATTTTCTCTAACTCTGTGAAGTATACCACTGGAATTTCAATTGGAATTGCATTGAATCTATATAATAGTTGTGGCAGTATAGCCATTTTGACGATGTTGGTTCTCCCGACCCAGGAACAAGGGATATCTTTCCACTTTCTGGCTTCCTTTTCTATCTGTTTGCAGAGTCCTATAGTTTTCAGAGTAGAGGTCTTTCACTTCCTTTGTTAGGTTGATTCCTAGATATTTCATTTTTCTGGGTGCTACTGTGAAAGGGATTGCCTCCCCAATTTCTCTTTCAGTGAGTCTGTTGTTTGTGTAGACAAAGGCTGTTGACTTTTGAGCATTGACCCTATATCCAGCAACACTACCAAATTTGGAAATTAAGTCTAGCAGTCTTTTGATTGAGTTTTTAGGATCCTCTAGATAGAGTATCATATCATCAGCAGATAATGCCAGTTTAACTTCTTCCTTTCCTATCTTTATTCCTTTTATATCTTTGTCCTGCCTGATTGCTATGGCTAATGTTTCCAGTACTATATTGAACAAGAGTGGTGACAGCGGGCATCCTTGCCTTGTTCCTGACCTTAGTGTAAAAGGTTTCAGCGTTTGCCCATTGAGTATGATGCTGGCTGTTGGTTTCTCATAAATAGCTTGTATTAAATTGAGATAAAGTCCATCGATTCCAATTCTCTGTAGGCTTTTGATCATAAAAGTGTGTTGGATTTTGTCAAATGCTTTTTCTGCATCTATTGAGATAATCATATGGTTTTTGTCCTTGAGTCTGTTAATATAGTGTATTACATTGATTGATTTACATATGTTGAACCAGCCTTGCATCTCTGAGATAAATCCGACTTGATCAGGGTGTATGATTTTCTTGATAACTCTCTGTATTCTGTTTGCAAGTATCTTATTGAGGATTTTTGCATCAATGTTCATTAGAGAGATTGGCCTGTAGTTTTCGTTTTTGGTGGGATCTTTCCCTGCCTTTGGAATCAAGGTGATGGTTGCTTCAAGGAATGATTTGGGGAGTACTCATTCCCTTATGATTTCACTAAAGAGATGGAGAAGTACTGGTATTAACTCTTCTTTAAAAGTTTTGTAGAATTCAGCAGTGAAGCCATCAGGATCAGGGCTTTTCTTTGTTGGTAGGTTTTTTTTTTATTACATTTCCAATTTTCCAGATTGATATCAGGTTGTTTAACATTCTTATATCCTCTTCATTCAGCTTTGGAAGTTCATATGAGTCTAGGAATCTATCCATTTCTTCAAGATTTTCCATCTTCTTGGAGTATAGATTTTCAAAATATGTGTTTATGATCCTTTGGACTTCTTCTGGGTCTGTGCTGATTTCCCCATTTTCATTCCTTATAGCATGGATTTGAGCCTTTTCCTTCCTTTGTTTGATAAGGTTGGCTAAGGGTCTGTCGAT
>PVIC010010014.1:7025-44409 GCA_004025085.1 Thryonomys swinderianus
CCTGTATGCAGCAGATTGTAGGATCTTGCTTCTTGATCCAATCTGCTAGTCTGTGTCTTTTAATTGGCCCATTGAGTCCATTGACATTAATGGTTATGACTGATATGGACATATTCAGAGCTGCCATGTTTCCCTGTTCTTGGTTCTTTTCTTCTTTGCTTTTCCCCTTTTCTATTTAGTTTCTTGTTTGCCCCAGTGAGTTCACTCTCCTGGGTCTTGTGGGTATGGAATTTTCTGTGTTTTTTTTCAAAGATGTTCTTTAGAATGTTTTGAAGTGCGTGTTTCATATTTCTGAAGTTTTTCAGGTGTTCTTTATCATGGAAATATTTTATTTCCCTGTCTATTCTGAAAGATAGTTTTGCAGGATACAACAGTCTAGGCTGGGGGTTGTTTTCCTGCAATGCTTGAAATACTTCCCTCCAGGTTGTCCTTGTGTTGAGTATTTGTGTTGAAAAGTCTGCTGTGATTCTAATGGGCTTCCCTTTGTAGGAGATTTTCTTCCTTTCTCTCACTGCTTTCAGCATTTCATTCTTGTGTTCTGTATCTAGAACCTCGACAGTTATATGTCTAGGTGTAGATATTTTTATGTCACAGCATTTTGGAGTCCTATAGGCCTCTTTTATCTGCTTGTCCATTTCTTTTCCTGTGAAGTTTTCTGCTGTTATCTCTGACAACAGTTTTTTTTTTTTATGTGTTTTGCATTCTCTCCTGCTTCCTCAGTGACTCCAGTCTTACGTTATTTTTCTTTGAGTCATCTAGAAGCTGTTGGATTGATTACTCATGGTCCCTTGCCCTTTTCCATAGATTATGTCTTTCCTGCGCATTGGTTGCTGCGCTGTCCTCTAGGTCTGAGACTCGGTTCTCTGCTTTATTCATCCTACTTTATAAGCTTTCATTCTCCTTCATCATCACCTGGAGTTCTGCTTGAAGCTGTTTAAAAGGTTCCATTCCTTCTGCTATCTTGGATTCTATCATCTCACTGATCTCTTCTTTAATGATGTCTTTCACTCTGGGCAGTATCTCTGTTTTAATCTCAGAGATGAGTTCTGATTTCCATTTTACTAGATCTGCTTTAGTACCATCTCAAAGAGTCCTGGTGTTTTGAGTTACAGTTTGCTCTATTTCCTTTTTCTCTCAATTTCCCTGTGGTGGTGCTATTTGTGTCTGGTTTTTTGTGTATTTTCTCATTTCTACTCTTGTTGTTATTAATGCTGTTTGTTTAATTCCTTTCCTGATGACATGGCAATGCTTGTTACAGGTGTCTTTCTTTGTATTATCTGGGGCCCTTTGGAAGTGGCACCTTCCTGGGTTGTCCTCCTTGAATCTGTGATGACCCTTGAGAGTTCTGAGTTCTGATACATCATGGGAAGTATTTGAAGAGAACAATCACATCATCTTTGTTACCATAATACAATCATGCTGATATCAGTCTTAAATGCAGTAAATAAAATGAAAAGTTTGTTAATTTCTATTCTGCAGACTTTGAGCTCATGAGTTATCTTTATGCCAAAATTTAGAATTAATCAGCAATGTGTATACAACATGTAGATCGTAAATGTACCTCCAGAACTCTTTGGGAATAAAATGTCACTGGGGAATCAGGAACGTAGGGAGACAGAAGGAGAATGAAATAGGCTTAGCAGATTTATAAAGATCACCTATACTTGATAGCCTCATATATGTTAGTGAGTAACAGGATAAAAGGGCCTATATAAAAGAGTGCCAACTGTATGCTGTGAGACCACAGGAGACTTTGCACACCTTCTTCTTATAATAATACAGGAGAAGAGATAGGGCAGCCTGAAAGTCTTTTACTTCTGGGTATTGGTTCTGACAGGAAGGTAGGAGAGGGTGTGGAGACAAGAGGTGAGTAGAGAGATCTAGGAGCAGATGGCAAAACAGAAGTTAGATTCCCTTGTTTTTCATCTTGCCTGGTCTCTCAGCAAGGCTCTGGTGTGGAGGGATGCAGGGAATGACTCTGGGCTCCTCTGGGGCCTGTGTCATCGCAAGGCAGCTCCGGGGTGGAGTGGGGGCCCGCTGGTGGGATGCAATCCTCTGCCCGGCTAATGGCGTCCAAGGTCTGGGACCTGATTCCTATAGATGCAGCTCTGGGTGGGGTGGGGACCGGCTGGCGGGCCGCAGTCCTCCACGCTGGTAATCTTAAGCTCTTTGAATTTTATAAATTTAATACATATATGCTAGAGGAAAGAATTGTTCAATTAATTAATAACAAGGCTTCCTGGAGAGGTTCCAGAGCAATATACTAGTGAATCTCTAGTATATATAGATGGAATAAACAATTTTGGTGTCCTGATTTTATTATAATATGAATCATGACACTGACTTCTACTCTAATTTCAGTTATATGGCTGGGATAGTTAATTTTCAAGAAGTATTATCTCTCATATGTCTAATTGGTGTGAAAATACACACAAATTTTCAAATACATATATGATGTATATGAAGTAACTAAAATAATGAGAAAGACTAACTTTTTTGGGTAGAATTTGTTAATGCTAAGTTGTACAAGTTAATCTCTCTCTCTCTCTCTCTCTCTCTCTCTCTCTCTCTCTCTCTCTCTCTCTCTCTCTCTCTCTCTTTTCTTTTTTGAGACAGGGTCTCTCTTTGTAATTCAGGCTGACCCTGAGCTCACTATGTGGTTCAGGTAAGCCTGGAACTCAGCAATCATCCTGCCTCTGGCTCATGGCTCCTGAGTGCTGGGATTACAGGTGTGAGCCACCAAACCCGGCATTGTATGAGTTACTATCTCTTACCTCAAATGCTTAGGAAGAGAAATGCCTCAGATTTTGGATTTTTGAATTTTGCATATATATATATATATATATATATATATATATATATATATAATGAGACATTTGGATATGAAATCCAAGTTTAACACAAAATTCATTCATGTTTCATTTATCGTTTACATTATTTTTATCATGCCAATCACATCAGGTCAAGTTCTGAATTTTCTATTTGTGATATCTTGTTGGTGCTCAGAAGTTTTGGATTTCAGAGGGTTTTGAATTTTCAGTTTAGGTATAGTCTACCTTGATATCTCTTTACTTTCTAAGACTCAAATAACAGAATTAGTTTTATTTGGTGATTTTTGAGATAAAACATGTCATTTAAACTCAATTTAGTTTTTTATCTGAGGTTAACTCAGGTTTGATTAGATATTGAGGTTTGAGAAAAATTTGTTTTCAGAGAGGTTTTTTTGTGATCTCATGTTGAATAAGGAATTTGTAGGAACTGGCTTAGTTAAAATAAAAATAAAAGAAATCTTTATAAGTTTTCATGCAGGATGCCTCTTACTCCTTGGCTTATTTTTATCATAAATAGATTGAAATAGTGGAATATTGAAAATGCAAAGTTGACAAACTTAAAAAGAGTATAGACTATGGTAGACAGAGCTCGTAGATTCCTTCATATGATGTAATCAAGAAGAGGAAACGTAAAATAGAATTTCCACACAGGAACTTTGGTCAATAAACCATGTTAAAAGCTTGCAAAGCTTTAACTCATGGAAGTTTTTACAATGCTGTGAATCCAAGAGTGTGTTTTATAATGAGTTGACAGTACTGGGACTGACTGAGAATGATTTTATTTTATTTTTTCAAATTTATTTATTTATTTGATACCAAAGATCAAACTCCGGACCCTGTGCTTGTGAGGATCACATCTGACCTACTGAGCTGAATCCCTGGCTATGAGAATGATTGTAAATAACAGATGATGTCTTGAAAATGTGCTAGATTATGATATGAGCACATTCTCATACATTTTTAAAATAGTGACATAAAATACTGTTCAGATGGACTATTTAAAGTAACAAAATGCAACAGACAACCAGGTACTGAATGTAAGATATTGTCTGATTCTAAAATGAGTAAGAACTACTAATGTCTTTGTAGAAATTCACCAAAAAATGAAGTCCTTTGTGTCTCTATTTGAATAAAAATGGTATAAAATTTATGTTAAATTGCCATTTACATCGGAAAAACTGAGGGTCTGAAATAGTGTTGGAGAATTTGGGAAACTACTGGTTGGACTATATGTTTTTGGAAGTTGAACAAACCAATCATTTAATACAAAATTTTAAGACTTTAAATGGAAATAGTCAAGATATCATATATTTTTAGTCAATTCAAACAAAAGTTTTGGGGAGATTTTATACTAGTTTCCAAGTGTAGTTCAATTGTTGAAACTTTCAATAATATGAATCAATTTCAGGTTTCACACATTATGATTGGGACTGACAGAAGTTACAGACTCTCCTTCCTTCTTTCTGTGTAGTCGTTCTCTTCAGAGGTCCATGCTTGGCTCCTTTGTAGGTAGCATCTTCTGATGTACAGTTTCCTTCCTTCCTTCCTTCCTTCCTTCCTTCCTTCCTTCCTTCCTTCCTTCCTTCCTTTTTATAAATTGAGTTTATTGGTACATTTGAGGAGGACATTATGATCCAATTCCTCATTGGCAATTTGTACCTTTACATAATATACCTTGATTTTATTTTTTCCCATTGTCCTGCCCTCCTTTCATCCTCCACTCCCCATATGCATAAACTTTGTTTCTCTTTTTTTCTTTTTACCATCATATTTTTTTCTTGCCCTTCTTTGCTTTCCTCTGACCCCACTCTGTTGGGAACATGTTTTGGGAGAAATAATTGGAAGGTCGAAATTGATCAGGCCTTCCTGGTGCAGAAGTACTCTGGACTGGACTTGCCTTCACCTCTGCTAACAACGAAGACTCTGGTCATCCCACACGCTGTGATGCTTCAAGGCGGAACTACTCCATTGCCGGTGTCTGCCCTGCCCAGCCGGATCTTCATAAGCATAATGTCTCTAGGACTATGGGAGATGTCTGCCCTGCCCACAGGGTCTGTTATATTCTGTTACTCCAGAGGTGCTGAATAAAAGGTGTGGTGGGCTGGGGCCTGGGGTCTTTTGCTACCCAGAGTAGTATGAATCAGGCCCAAGTTTAGCCTCCCTCAACCTAATCTCTGCCTACTTATTATTATTTTGCTGCTGCCGTTGACTCACAGGAGACTAAAATCTAATGTAAAGGTTCTAGTTATGTTCCCTTCCCCTGGTTCCCACACCACTCAGTTACTATTTCCCTTTAAACATTTTTTTCCAATTTCTCAGTACCTATCACATTCTGGACCTCATTTATAACTTCAGTTTCTCATGCTGGAGAAGCCATACAGTATTTACACATTTGCGTCCAGTTTATTTCACTTTATAATGTTTCTAACTCAAATGTCTGTTGATTCAGATTGCTCAATTGGATCTTGTTCACCAACATGGCTTGTTTTTTTAATTGAATTCTTTATTGGTACAATTTATATACATCTCAAAATCACATATAACATTGGGAAATTTGTACCAGTATATGCCACAAGTTAATTCTCATTTTTACCCATATCCCTACCCACTCCCCCCTCCTCTCCCCTTTATACATGCTCTTTTATTTTCTTTCTGTATCATATTTATTCCTCCCCCTCATCACATTCCCACACCAAGTTTCCTATAGAAAGATTCCACTCTATAAAAGCTGTCCTACTTTCTAGAACTCATTTGCATCTCCAGGTATTCATGCCAGAGAGAAGATCCGGGAATTGTCTATCTGTGATCTATTGATTTCACTTATTAGTATATCCTCCAGATGTCTCCATTTGCACCTAAATGGATCAATCTTGTCATTCTTTATGGCAGAGTAATACTCCATTTTGTAAAAAAACCCACATCTTCTTTATCCACTCTCCAGTTGATGGACATTTGGGTTGTTTCCAAGATTGAGCTATCACGAACTGAGCTGCTATGAACAAGGGTGTACATCTGTCTTTCCAATGTGAGTTTTTAAGGCTATTATCGACAATATACAAAGAACTCAAACAGATCAGCCTCCCCAAGTTTAAAGACCCAATTCAAAACTGAAATGAACAGACACTTCTCAGAGGCAGAAATCAAAGCAGCCAAGAAACATATGAAGAAATGCTCAACATCTCTGGTCATTCGAGAGATGCAAATGAAAACAACATTGAGATTCCACCTCACTCCACAAAGAATGGCTGCGATCACAAAGTCAACCAACGATAAATGCTAACATGGCTTGTTTTGAGGAACTAGTTTTAGCTTCACTAAGTCATTTGCCTTAGGTTACCTCCCTTATGTGAGCTGGAGTTCCTTTCTTTTCTTGTGTTTCCTTAAAAATTGGGTTGAACCCTGCCTCCAGTATGTTCCCTCCAATTATTACTGCTTTGTAATTCATCTAATGAACTCTGTGTTCTAACCAAAGACCCCATACACCATAGTTCCCTCCATATTCTTTAGAGTTCACTATCCTCTCTTTTCTAAGTGAAAGCTGATCCTGAAATTTTTGATACTATTGACATCTTAGTAAAAGGTGATTATAAATTATAAATTTTGAAACTTTCCATTGTCATTTTTGACAGTGACATTACCAGATATATTTTCTGATTTTCCCTTTCTTTCTTTCTTTCTTTCTTTCTTTCTTTCTTTCTTTCTTTCTTTCTTTCTTTCTTTCTTTCTTTCTTGTGGTGGTGTGGCAGTGTGCTGGGGATTAAACCTAGGGCATTGAGTATGATAACTGAGTACTCTACCAATGAGCTGCAATGTCAGTCCGTCAGACATTTCTCTATACCTTGGAATCACTTACATTACGGAAAAATTTGAAGAAAAGCAAGGTTGAATGTTTAGTTGTTGGGAGACAGCCTGTTTTCTCCCTGCAGTTATATTGGTTGATGTTATTTGGTAAATTCATTAATATCCTTCCTTTTTATCTTAAGGCAAATGAATTGTTAGCAGGTTAGATTGAGTCTAGTTTCCAAAGGCAAATGTATATCCACCAAACTCCTGACAATGATGTCAAAAAGTGAGAAGACACATGTATTCATTTGAGAAGTGAGATTATTTGGTGAATAGAAATTGTCATGTCAGTATCATTCATTTATAGTTTTGCAATTAACTGGAACAAAATCAAGGCTAAAAATTTGGTTGATGATAAGATCAAAGACAGGGAAGTAATTATATGATTTTTTCCCCCAAGTGGGTGAGGCTGTGACAGCTCCCTTCCACTATCCCTGCTGAGATTTCTTGAACTCTGTTGTCTGCGATATTTATGTTGGTCAGTATCCTGATATAAGCAAGAAAATAATTTATTGCAAGGCTGTTGGTTGACTCATGAAATCATGAGTCAAATGAGTTTAGGGAAACAAAAGAAGAAAATAAAGTAAGTGTGTGCGAAGCCATGCCAGGGAACCCAGTGAGCTGGACAGTACTATTTAGCTGTTGTTGATATGCCTCACTGGAACCACCAGCACACTGTTCACAGGGTGGTACTTTAAGGCTTGTGTGCAAGAACATTGTTGTAGCCCCAGCTTCCTGTTAGCCTCAAGCTCTGCATTCCAGGCCTAGTGGGTGCATCAGATCGTCTGGGCCTTCTGCCAAACACATAGTATGTCAGTATCCCAATTATAGGGACAAAGACCTATAGGATTCCTGTAGTATCAACAGACATAGCCTCTTCCCCAGATAGCACAAGGAGCTGATGACATTTGCTTCTATAACTCTGATAGTATAAGATATTTGAGCCAGAAAGGCCTAAGTTCAAGTTTCCAAACTTGTACTATCTCACAGTATTAGAAAAATAATGAAATGTTTAGTACATTGTCTGACATATGGTGAATGTGTAAGAAATTATTATCATAATTTCTGAGTCTGCCCAGCCCTCATTTCTGATTCACATGTTCTGTTTTTCATGAGGTTAGTTGTAGAGGTTGAGTGCATGATTGTGAATAGTTTTGTTGTTGGCCTTTTATATGCTGGTTTCATTTTTACCTGTCAAAGGCAATAAGGTTTTCCACTTCCTAGAAAAGTTCTACTTAATGTCCATTGACAACATCTGTAAGAGTTGTAATACAGAAATGCCTAGAGTATGCATGACAAAATGCCTGGCATTTTATGTAATACATATTATAAATACAATTGACAATCACATTTATTTCCCTAATCCTGGAATGCCTAGTTGTGATAAACTAGTATTCTTTACATGGCTATTACAAGACATAGGATAACGTCTTTATTTTTTAGTTGATTTTATTGATACAGTTTATATATGCATTATGATCATATTCAACATAGAGAATTTATAACAGTACATGACACATCTTATTTCTCATTTTTTCCCATTCCTCTGTCTTCCTTATAATACCTATTCCCTCTATACATAAGCCTTGGTTTTTTTTTAAACCATCAATTCTTTTTCTTTCCCTTCTTTACTTTCCCCAACCTGCCATTTTCCTTTTCCTTTTGAACATTTTCTTCCTATTTCACATTACCTGTCATACATTTTGGCATTCATTTACACCTCAGTCTCTCATAGAGAAATGATAAAGTATTTACACATCTGTGACATATTTATTTCACTTAGTGTATGTCCTCAAGATACATCTATTTGAATATAAATGACTCAGATGTGTCATCTTTATGGCTGAATATTACTCCATTTAAAATAGAATTCTTTATTGGTACAATTTAATACTCCATTTTATATTTAAAAAACCTCATCTTTATTCTCCTGTTAATGGGCATTTAGGCTGTTTCCAAGATTAAGCTATTATAAACTGAGCTGCTATAAACATGGGTACACAAATGTCTCTGTGGTATGATTGTTTTAATTCTTTCATGTATATTTGTAGTAGGGAAATAGCAGGGTCAAATGTTTTTTGAGGAATCTCCACACTGATTTACACAGTGGTTCCACAAATTTACATTCCCACCAACAGTGCAGAAAGGTTCCTTTATCTCCACAGCCTTGCCAACATTTGTTGTTGATGATTTCTTCATAGTAGCCATTCTTTGCAGAGTCAGAATCTCAGTGTTGTTTTTCTCTGCAGCTCTTGAATGACCAGGGATGTTGAACATGTATTTGTATGTTTCTTAGCTGATTTTACTTCTTCATCAGGAAAATGTATGTTCATTTCAGATTAGGCTAACTTTATTATCTAGTCATTTTCCTTAATCTTCATCAAACTATGAGTAGTAATACTATAACTTTACAGTTAGGAAGAAGCAGATTCTTACTGTGGGTGGTGTGACAAATGAAAGCTTAATGTATTTAAGTCAGAGCCTATGTTTCACCTTTATATTTCTTTAATATGTTATATAGTTTTTTTTTTTTTTTTTTTTTTTTTGCTGTGCCAGGGATCAAACTCTGGCCCTTCTGCTTCCAAGGTAGGCGTGGTACCACTTGAGCTAAATCCCCAGCTGTTATGTAGTGTTTTTCATAAGGAGATGTATGATAAACACTTCTTAGATTAATGAATAAATTCCAAATCTATAAGTTTATTTCTGTTGGAATATTTAGGAGAACGAGGTAGGAGAGTTGTGAATAAACAGCAAAAGTACTCATTTTAGAGACTCCAGACTTTCTGATCTATGAGTAGTTAGATTTTTCTACTAAATGATTATAATAGGGACTAGACAATATATTTTTCTTTAGTAAACAGTCATGTTATATTAGAAATCATGTGTTAAACTGGGCATGATGGTGTGCACCTATAATCCCAGCACTCAGGAGGCTGCAGTAGGAGGACTGCCATGAGTTTGAGGTCAAACTGGGCTTCATAGTAAGTTCCAGGCCAGACTGAACTATACAATGAGTTGAGACTCTGATTTAAAAAAAAAAGTCTCGGTACAAATAGGCCTATTGTGATGAGGACAAATGTGGGGGCAATTCCTACTTAAAAGAGACAGCCTAATCAAATACTTGAAAGTCAATACTGGATTTTTTTGGTAGAGTGTATAGAACATGCTAGTTTCAGAAACACAGTAATGGGTTTTCACATGTTGGAGAAAAATATGTTGACTTAGCTAAAACTATATGAGAGAAAGAAATATTAGGATCATTTACAAAAAGATAATAAAGCAAACAGAAAAGGCAAAAGATTGTAGACCAATAAATTTCTCTAGTAGCGGTATTAGGTTTTGTTTACTTCTTATTTCTAATCAATGTTGTAGAGAGCCATAAAGGTGCAAAATATAATACAGAGAGAAGTGAATAAAATTAGGAGTATGGGAAGGGAAAACAACCAAACTGAGGCTGAAGATTTATCATGAAATTTAGGACTCTCAAGGAAGATCCAGAAGAAAAAAGTTTAAATTGTTAAAGAGAAACAGAAAAAAAAATAGTAGGAAGCTTTGAGCAGATATATGATATCTGGAAAATAATATTCACAGTATAAAATATCTATGAGCCAAAATATTTTTCTTCATCCAGGACACCTTACATAAGACTCACATATAAACTTTATATAAACTTCTATCACTAAAGTCTATAAGGAAAGTAAGGTATAAGCTTTCCTTGGCAGTAACAAGGCCAGAGTTTCAATTGGCATTCAAAATCTTTAAGGTAAGTCTGAAAAATAGTATAATTGATTGATTTTGTGAAGGGAGTATGTAAAAAAGATATCAACTCTTAAACCAGGATAAATACATCTTGGGTTTCTTATGTAACAAAATGAAAACGAAAATAACTTATTTGAAGTTGTTATTAATCTTTACTCTTGGAATAGAACCATATGCTTTCAAGGCAGACTTATGGAAAATTAAACTCATATACACAATACAAAGATTTGTGGATAAATAATCTTATTAAAATAAGGCATAAAACAGTAAATAACTTCTTGGATTGATGGTACTAGCTGATATGTAGGTACAGTGATGCTTGGGAAGATTTTTGACACTGTTTTTAAGTTATGAATGCATTTATATTGACTCATTATCTACAGAAAATTCTTAAAATACAGAAAAGTGACCTTGAATAATAGTATTTTCTATTCTAATATGCTGAGTTTTTCTTACCATTTTTGAGGATTTAACCAATACTACCAATCCTATACCTACTAATGTGCCTTTTTGTAAAAGTTTCAGAGACTACATCTATTTATTTTAAACACCTTATGCATTTAGATGAGCCAAATTGACACAGTATGCTAATTCTTATTGTCACTTTTTCTTATATTAATGATACCTAATAGTAAATTTCTCATCTAACAGAAAGACTAGAAATAATAGGGATGTCATATTAAATAGGATCAACTACATTTCAGGGATATATAGTATTCATATACATAGAATACAGTATATTTTTAAATAAAATTACCGCATTTTTTTTTTTTTTTGAGACAGGGTCTCGCTTTGTAGTTCAGGCTAGCTCTGAGCTCACTATGTACGTAGCCCAGGCAAGCCTGGAACTCAGCAATCCTCCTGTCTCTGCCTCCCGAGTGCTGGGATGACAGGCGTGAGCCACCACGCCTGGCACTGTGGTATGTGGTATTGATTGCTGGTGGGCGTGAGTCTCCACGCCCAGCATTGTATGTGGTTACTGGGGATCAAATTCAGGACCTTGCGCATGCGAGGCAGGCGCTGGAACCACTGAGCTAAACCTCCAGCCCCGCAAATTCTTTTGACATGTGTTTTCAACTACAGATCTGTCCAATGGAAAATAAGGAGCTTAGACTTCAAATATTGTTATACCTCAATTTTAGAATAACAAATAAATTAGTCTAGAAATGTTATGCTTCAAATTCAGGGTAAAATATTAACAGGAATTTTGGGCAAAATTGAGTGAGAAGTTTAAAAACAACTTTAGCCATTTGAAACAAGCCAGCGTTCTGTGAGCCAAACCCCACACACCTCCTTGTTTTTGTAAATACAGTTGTTTTGGAACTCAGCCACACTCATTTGTCTGCATGCTGTCTGTGGCTTATTTTACACTACAGCGGCCGAGTTCGGTAGATGTGCCAGAGACTGTATGGGCTTCAGAGCCTAAAATATTTATCATATCATATTAATATTCACCAATTCTGATCTGATTGATCTTTGAAAACAATCTTTATGTAACAATAATTCTTAAGTCATGGAAACCTCCACTTTGAAGATTCAAACTATATTCTTCATATCTGTTGATCTAAAACACTACCATTCATTTTAAGCATTATATGCAAAATTTAGACTTTTTCTTCAAGATAGCTCTTGACTAATTCTGATGTTGTAAACTTGGTGGAAATGTTGGAGCTGAGAAAAATCTAGAAGGTTTCTGGAGGGTTTCTCATCAGGATCACTGTCGAAGAGCCCATAACTTGTTTAAATATATAAAAGTTTACCCATTTTTGCTTATGAGCAACTCATCTTTGAAGAGCTATAGTTTTCAGAAAATATAAAGATAAAAGTTTTAGTGATTTTCTTAGAATTTCTTGACTCAAAAAATATAAGAATAATCTAGACAAATCTTAATCTTTAAAGATATGGATTATGAGGTCAAGAGGTTAAGTTACATTTTTCCAAAGGCCCATAACCAGTAAAACCAACATTTTTTGCACCTAGTTGAGAATAATTTATTCATGTTGGTTGCCAATTTTCCAAAACAACATTTGTGCCATCAAAAATCTTAAGAATTAAATATATATGGAATTAAATATGCTAAGCAGTTACCTTGATATACTCTCTTAAAATATGTGTTTCTTTGAAGGTAGAGAATGGGATGTTAGTCTGTGATACCAATCCTGATTCTCTCCTGGTTCTTCTTGCTATCGATGTCATTACTAAAGAATGACATGCACACTTTGGTGTGAAGGAAGAGGAGTTTACTGGTTGCAACCCATTATTATCAAATATAAACTTATTATTATATTATAAACATATTATATTATATTATAACATATTATATTATTATAAACTTATTATTATCAAATATAAACTATTATCAAATATAAACTTCAAAAAGATAATCAGAAGACTCAGTTGACTCCAATATTACAGCCACTCTTGTTCTGGGCCAGCATCTGTTGTCTCTTTGAGCAGGGAAAATGGCTTCTAATTTAACTGACTGACACAAGCTGGAATTTTTCTTGTTGGTTAGTTGTCAATGGTTTGCATACTTTGAACGTAGACGTCATGGTGAACATCATTCAAATGGAAGATTCACTTTTATGTAGCTATCCTAGATGCTGGTATTTTCATATGAGATTTATTTGCTTCTTGTATCTGACCTGCTGATGGCATCTATTAGCATCCTTCCTAGATTGCCTCTTATCCTCCTGTAATGACTAATTTTATGTTCTGCCTGAAGTTGGATAATAACTTGATGTCCAGAGATTTAGTTAAATGTTATAAAACACTTTTATAAGAATATGTTTGAGTGAGACTGGCATTTGAATTGGGTACTACCTTAGCACATGGGCCAATCAGTTGAAAGCCTGAATAGAACAAAAAGATCACTCTAATAAGAGCAAAAGCAAATTCCTCTTGGTTGACTGCTTTTGAATTGGAACATTTTCTTGTCTTCAGACTTGAACACTTGAACTATAATATTGACTCTTTCTGGATCATAAACATGTTGGTCTCCAGACTGGATTATATATACTACCAGTTCTCCTGGACTGACTGCTTTCTGATTCATCCTTTAGATCTTAGGATCATGAGTTTCAACAGTCAACTGAACCAATTCCTTATAAATCTATGTCTATCTCATCTCCATGTATGCTACTGATTCTATTTTGTGGAGGATTACTATTAATATATTATCTGTCCTGTGGAAATCCTGTAAGAATCATAGTTCCCAATCTCATTTCTTGTCCATGGCTAGCTCTACATGTCTATGCACGCACACCCTTTTCACCCACCTCTCAGAACCTGGGACAAACGATGTGCATGTTCTTAGTCATCTCATGTATCTGTGAGGAAAATCCCTAGAATAGGAGGGAGGGTGACACAGCCACAGTAGAAGTGGTGTTAGAGCACTTCCGTCCCTTCTCCAGAAGCTCATAAGAAGACAGTCACCTCCTCCTCCTTCTTAGAGTTCTATAAAACTTTGAATATTTAGTATATTTTGTTAGGACCTTTGGGCCTTTGCAACAGCTTTGGAACATATACATATGAATCACAACATTAATGTTCTTATTTTGTTCTTTCACTCGTAATAAAAGGGATGTTAGGGCTGGAGATTTAGCTCAGTGGTTCCAACACCTGCCTCGCAAGTGCAAGGCCCTGAGTTTGATCATGGTAACACTGGAATGAGTGTAGAGGTCTGTACCCTTTTGTGGACCTAAATTATTTGCTCCATGAGGAATAATTATGAAAAAAAAGAATTTTAGGATGTACTAACTTAGAATTACTCTTTTATTTTCTCAAATTTCCAAAAAATTTAATAGTAATAAATGAAATCAAAGGAATAATGATTTATCTTTTAATATTTACTATACTGGCTGGGGTTTTAGCTCACTGGTTCCAGCACCTGCCTTGCAAGTATAAGGTTCTGAGGTTGATCCCTGGTCCAAAATAAAAAATATTTACTCTACTGATCACAAATGAATTTGTATATGGTCCCAGTAGAAAGGAAAGAAAAAGGGATTTAGGCAGTATTCATATCTACCATTTTCCTCTAAATATCCATTATAAAAATGTAGAAAATGTGACATTATTATAACAAATTCTTATGTACATGCCCCTAATCTCATACAGACACACATGCACACATATGCTCAATCCATTCACAGATATTGTGAATCTTTATGTAGGATTATATGTATTCAAGATATAATTATTTACTAAATATTATACATCTCCTAAGAGTAAGTACCTTGTAATATAAATATGTGATTATCATAGCCAAGAAAGATAACAGTGATTCTCTAAAATTTATTTAATCCATATTTACATTCCTTCAATTAGTCCTAAAATGTTTGTAGTTTCCAGGTTTTTAAAACAAGTTGCTGATCAAATTTCATGTGTCAAATTTAGTTGTTATAGTTTCTTTGATTCTTTTAAATTCTGAACTAAAATGCCAAATACCAAAGCCATGAGTTCACTGGTCATGCATGTTTCATTCATTTAAAAATACGAAGTAAAAATGCAAAATATTAGCATTTAGGAAGGAACAGAGTGGGATCAGTAGCTACTTAACCCAAGAAAGGTACAAAATATGATCACTAAATTTTCTGGTAATTATCCCAAGGGTGTTTTACAAATGGAGAAACAGATTCATGAAGTTCTACTAGATTTCAGTAGGTGTAGTGAGATCTGCAGCACTAAAATCAGAACTCAGTCCTTCCTCTGCTTAGATAGACTCATCTTAAGGAAACAGCCTAAATCCTCTACTCTAGGCCAGAGTAAAAAATACAACACAGAGGCTCCTGTTACCGCCAAATCCCTGTCTGGAGGTATAGATTCACCCAAGAGTCGTATCTGCTGTGTCCGGTCCTCCTTCCCCTGCCAGCAGTCCCTAGTGCTCCCAAAGCTCTATGTGAGTCAGATGAAGCTGAGACAGTCCATGTTTTCAAAAGGGAACTGACATTATTGGGCTAGTGCTTGGAGAATTCAGTTTTTTTTTTTTTTTTTTTGAGACAGGGTCTCACTTTGTAGTTCAGGCTAGCTCTGAGCTCACTATGTAGTCCAGGCAAGCCTGGAACTCAGCAATCCTGTCTCTGCCTCCCAAGTGCTGGGATTACAGGCATGAACCACCACACCCGGCACTGGTATGTGGTGCTGATTGCTGGTTGATTGCTGGTGGGTGTGAGTCTCCACACCCAGCATTGTATGTGGTTACTGGGGATCGAACCCAGGACCTTGCGCTTGCGAGGCAGGCGCCGGAACCACTGAGCTAACCCTCCGGCCCAAGAATTCAGTTTTTAAGGGTGTTGCTAAAAGCAGCAGACATCTTGGAGAAGATAGTCACAGGAGCATGTACAAGCTCCAAGACATTCAACAGCAGAAAAGTCAGACATCTGGAGAGAGAAACAGGAAAATATTATGGAAAGGGCCTATTCAGATCGCAGTCACTTTGGGATTAACAGGGATCATGCACAAGTGGTGGGTTGTACCAGCGGAAGGAGAGCAGTCCACAGACACGGACGGGGCAGCCTGTGGAGATGCAACTGGCCCGACGGTCTTCCGCCACTAAGGATGTGAGCGTGGGCTTTGAGCAGCCACTGACTGAGATGGACAGTACTCTGGAGTGCTGTGTCCATAGCTGGTGCCATGATACCTAAAAGTAACAGCAACAGAAAAAACTAAGTCCCTGCTCCCTTGTGGATGAATGTGATAGCAGATTCTCATGATGTGGTATACAGTGTTAAAGGGTAATTAAGTACTTGGCCGGGAAGTTTAGAACAATCTTGGATAAGTTGTTTACTGATGTCAATGAGAGGTAACTCTAATAGCCAAGAAAAATGTTACAAATAGGAAACAGTGTCTTAGCAGGAACATCACAAGCTTAATATTGTGGAAGAAGGGGAAACAATCACTGATAAAACAATAGTAATAATGTCTCTTTAGGTGGGAACATCAATATGCACAGGCACTATATCACGTAAAATATTTCATTATTTAAAAAGCTATTTCATTTATTTCTTATATAAATCCATCTCTTTGAAATCCTTAATTCTAACAACAATTTAATACTACTTTAGTTATTGTCTGCCAAGTATCATTCAATAGAGTACCTCCTTTTAAATCTTCATAGTGGTTTAAGACAAATACATTATTGTGCTGATTTTATAATAACATGTAACTCAACTTAAATACTTCTTATAACAAGCTCATCATGATGATATAGGAGTTATCAAATACCATTCTTTCCTATAAACTGTTGATTTGCAAACTCAAATCACTTAGAGTAAACTGTGGTGCTGTGGGGTTCATGAGGTTCTCAGACACCCATGAGGGGGCAATGATGAGAAATAAAGAGAAACAGATAGAGTATTCAAGACGCAAGGGGGCCTGGAGGAGGCTGCCTCCAGGAGTCAAGACTCAACAAGCACTCAGGTTAACCTACTCTTACTAACAAGCAAGAAGCGCGAGGAGGTGTTGGGGGGGGGCATCATTTGAGAAACAATAACAGCTGAGAAGATATTTTGAAAAACAAGGAACACATTAAACTTTACAAGAGAAGTATGAAGGGCAACAGGATCTTCCCAGTCAGTGGATGCCTGCCCAAGTCAATAAGAAATAAGCTTTCTCTATGTTGTCCTCTGCAGACGTTATCTTGCATGGAAGTACTATGATTATAAGCATTCTCCATGCAGCCAGAAAACACACAGCCTTCTGTATGATTTTCTATTTCCTGAGGCAGGTCACATGCACCTTGGGACTGTGGGGTGTAAGTCATACAACCTGGCCCCCAATAATTCCTCACATACCCTGGTCCTCGACACTGGAGTGTTTGTTAAAGTGCAGATTTTTTTGGCTACACTCCAGTTCTCCATAATCAGAATCTTTATGGGCTTTCCAATAACCTGTGTGTTTCACAAGAATCTCAGGGAAGAATGACACAGATATGTAGAAGACACATGCCAGTCATAGGATGGAAGATTGATTTTTTTTTTTTTGAGACAGGGTTCCACTTTGTAGTTCATCCTGACCCTGTGGCCCTGAGCTCACTATGTAGCCCAGGCAAGCCTTAAACTCAGAAATCCTCCTGCCTCTGCCTCCTCAGTGCTGTGATTACAGGCGTGAGCCACCACGCCAGGCACTGTGCTTTGTGGTACTGATGCTGGTGGACATGCCAGGTATTGTTGTATGTAGTTACTGGGAAATAACCAGGCACTGGAACCACTGAACTAAATCTCCAGCCCCTGAAGGTTGAATTTTTAACACCAGTGTTTAATCAAGTTGTCATGTAACTTTTAAGGAAGAATTATTACTTAAGTCCTCACATCAGTTTTTATTCTCTCTACTGCATTGTGAACAGTAGTTAACACTCTGTATATTTTTTATGACCTTGGTTACCAATTAAGGATATGTAACATAACAAGTGAGATTTTGAAAAATGCAGGTAGTACAGGTCCCATAGAGAAAACAATAATCATTTTTAGGTTGATAAAATTTACATTTTAATATGTACTCCTGAACAGTTATGCTGCAAAGATAATAGAGGCAAACATTCTGTTCTGGATCTTCTATATCATGGGCAGAGGGAAAGAACAAAAGGAGTGAAGCCCTGTGACCAGGAGACTGTGAGGCAAAGAACTACTGCTTTTCTAGCTGAGTGCTCTTCTCTGCTTGTGTCTGACAGGGGCTGCAGGCCAGGCAGCCTCATACTGTAGTCCTCTTCACTATCATCCTGTGTCTCCTTGTGGGCGCTAGCCAGCTTATGGATGTCTCAGCATAGACTGCTACTCCTATATCCAGCGAGATTTGACTAAGATGTCCTTTCCAACACTGCACAACAAACTAAAGATTCAAGACACTGGACATCTCTTTTCTCGTGATGAGAGAGTCTTAGGGTGAGTGAGATCATGGAATGGAGAGAAAAGGCTCATTCCTGATGGAAGGACAACAAAGGGGAAGAAATTGACAATTCCCACTTGTATAATCTATTTCTTGATCACATCTAACCTCATTCTAAATGAGTGCTGACTCCTCTATCATAATTTTTAACCCCTCTTCCAACACTTCAACCTATGAAATGCTTCTCTGTAACCCTGAACCTCAATTTAAGGTGGCTCTCCCTATAACTGCATGGAAATCAGTAGCTTAGTCATGCCGGGCTCTGGGACACACACAAGAGTTTGTGAGTCTAACGAATTCACCCCTAAAACAACCAAGCATTATTTTCATCTCCATGTATTTACTCAGATCTGCTCTTCCTTTTTTTTTACCATACAAACTCAAAGGATATTTTGTTAGAAATTTTTTTTAGCTATGTTCCTTGTTGCTGGAACAAAACACTTGGCACAACTTAAATGGAAAGAGATTTATTGTGGCTGCCACTCTACATATGTTTCATTCTGTAGACAGATGGCTCCAGTGCAGGATGTCATGGTAGAGGGGAACAGCCCAAAGCATCGTTGGAGGAAGCAGAAAGAGAAGAAGGAGGGACAGAGAGAGAGAGACAGAGAGAGATCGAAGGAGGAGGAAGAGAGATACATCTTCCTAGGCTACATTCCCAGTGACTCACCTCTGAGCCCTCACTTAACATCACATTTAGCCGTAGACTAATCCATTGTTGATTATTTTGTCCCATAATCCAGTCACCCCAACTTTGTGGGCTTTGAAGGGCATCTAGATAAAAAACAGAATCTAAATTCATTACATAAACAACAAAATTAGTAAAACAGTAGATTAAATTTGGGTTCTCTACTTTGTGGTTTAGAAATTAAAAACAGGAAAGTGTAAATAAAACCACATAAGGAAGATAACTGAAAACATGTCCTTTTTTTTGTTGTAAATAGTAGGACAGTATCATTTACCTAGATTACAACTGATTATAATTGAATCTGTATACATATTTACACGTAGGGGTGATAGATAGTTCTACAATGTCATAACTTGAAATTATTACCTCAGTCTAAATAAAAATTTAAGATACCAATGCTTAAAATATTCTATGTAATGTACTTCCACGGAAGTACTGTAGATTCATTTTTAAATACAATTTTTTTTTTTTGAGACAGGGTCTCACTTTGTAGTTCAGCCTGGCCCTGTGGCCCAGAGCTCACTATGTAACCCAGGCAAGCCTCAAACTCAGAAATCCTCCTGCCTCTGCCTCCCGAGTGCTGTGATTACAGGTGTGAGCCACCACACCCAGCACTGTGGTAGGTGGTACTGATTGCTGGTGGCTGATATTGTTGTATGTGGTTACCGGGGATCGAACCAGGGACCTTGTGCTTGCAAGGCAGGTGGCAGAACCACCAAGCTAAATCTCTGGCCCTTTAAATACAATTTTATATTTTAAGATATACTCTACATTTTTTAATGTTCATAATTGCTTTAACCTTACATCAGTATTCCTCAAATTTAATCATGATTCACATTAAAAAATAGATTTTATTTTAGAATCAGTTATCTACATTATCTATAATGTATACTTTGGTACTTTGTGCTAGGACTCAATTAATGGGTCAGAATTCAGGATTTGAAAATTGTACACAACTTAAAAAATATGAATTAACGATGACACAGGCTAGAGCAAGCCAACTTTCATAAGAGAGATATGTAGCATAAACCTTTTTTTCCTCACTGACAAATATATACACTTTCTTTAATGTAATCTAGTGTGCTTGGATCAATATTCATCCTAATATTTATCTTGAAATATAGAGCATTTTGTTTACCATCTATGAATTATATAAGAAATATCTTTTCTGAATTTTATATCCATTTTTAAACAAAGGAAGTGGTACAAGTGGTATCTTAATTCCATTTTAAAATTTTTTTTATCTTTAGTGATACATTGTATATACACATTGTGATCACACTCAATATTGGGAATTTGTACCAGTATATGACACAATTTAATTCTCATTTTTTCCCATTCCCCTACCCACCCTACAACCCTCCACCCCTAAATACATAAGCTTTGTTTTCCATTTTTTTTACTACCATCTCATTTTTTCTTCACCCCTCATTACTCCTTCACCATATTTTGCTTTGCATATTTTCTATTTCACAATATCCAACATATATTCTAGAATTTATTAACATCTTCAGTTTCTCATACCAGAGAACAAATATGATATTTATACATCTGGGTCCTATTTATTTTACTTTGAGTATGTCCTGAAGGTATATCCATTTGAGTACACATGACTCAAACCTATCATTCTTTGAGGCAGAGTAATACTCAATTTTATAGAAAAACCACATCTTAATCCAGTCTCTAGTCTATACTATACACTTTTAAAACCTAGAGAAAATAAAAAAGTGCTTGGTAAAACTTATTTATTCTCATATTAAAATAATTACTACAGAAATCTATGTGTAATCATTTAACTTTGATATATATTGTGTATTTTGAAGAAAAAAAAGCCTTATTTGGAGTTTAGGCTCAATAAACACTAGTTCATTTCAGTCGATTGCAGGTGTGAGTTTTTAAAATGAATTATTTTTGAGGAAGGTAAAGTCTGTAGCTATTCATAAGCAATGGACCTTTTTAAAGCAGTTATTGTAATTCAGTAGACGAGTTTGTCAAAACAGTATTTTCAATATAAACCTTTAATTCCAAAGAAGAAATCTTTATGTTTTTTATTAAGTCATTTAGTTTTATGCATACACTTAAACCCAAATTGAAGCCAGGTAACCTATTTGAAACTGTCTTCAGGAATCATCTTTTCATACACTTAATGCTGTTAGATTGCAATATACTCACTGTTGATGACAATAACGTTTCCTTAAATAACTTATTTTTTAACAATTCATATGCCACAGAATACAAGTCAATCAGAAAATTACTTTTAGTAAAATTTTGTTATTCAATAATAAAGTGAAGCCAGCAAGAATGATACTGAAGAATAATTAAGAACCCAATTTTCTTTGCTGAGTTAGAATTAAATAAAATCTTCACTGACTCTTTGGAAGAGTAACACTTTGCTATTAATAAAATCCAGCATTTTTTCTTGTTGTAACAACCAAAATTGTTTAGGTTTTATTTTTGCAAGGCTAAGAGAAATGTAATTGCTGTTTCAACACATAGAGTATGTAGCACATATAAATGGATCTCATGCTTTGTGAATAGAAACAAAAATTCTCAAGCATTAACAATTATATCAGTGGGAGTTTTGCATTACATTAAGCTTGGGAGAAGGAAGAAATGTAGGCTGTAAACAAGAAAAATATTTCTCTTAAGACAGTTAAATGTTAACGAGGTGCATTAATCAAATCGTGATGTAATGCTCCGCAAAGTCAGCCATAAAAAGTGTTTTCCAGGACTTTTCCTTCACATTATTATTATTTTTTTTGCAGTAAAACGAACTGCCATAATAGAGCAAAAAGAAAGCATTTAATTTGATGTGTAATTTCCTTTTGAACCAAAGAACCTATAAAATTTGTTTGGGAAGGAAATGAATTGCAACTTTTACCTTTTATGGAAGAAAACCTTACCATTGGATAGATGCCTGCTCTCTTTGAAAGCAAAACTATTTCTCATTTCCTTTCGATTAATTTTTAGTGACAAGTACAGTGCATGTAATATTTTCACAGCTCATTTGTAGGCGAAAGAATGGAGGGAAGGAAGACTGGGAGGAAAGTAGGGGGGAAAGGGCAAAGGAGGGAGAGGAAGGAGTATCCATCTAATTCAGTTAATAAATACTAGAAAAGTTGCTTTCAAATTTAGAATATTTACAGGTGAGGGAATCCATACTACTGGTGAATATCACCTTGGCTTCTATAAATTTAACAAAAGCATTTCAACTCATAGATGTCATTTCTGGTTTTAACCTTGAGCAAATTACAACCTTTGCTAGTGTTGCAATCACTTTTGCCCGGCAGAGACCTGCTCCCCAACATCCCCAACTGAAAGGACTAGGTTTGCTTCCGTTCATAGTTACGGTCCCTGGTCAGCTGACTCTTAAGGAAGAAATGGCACGACAGAAGGGCCTGGAGGAAAAAAACGGCTCCTGTCCTGGTTCCCCGGATGCAGAGAGATGAGGGGCAAGGGACATACATCCTCCTCACGTCCCGCACCCCCCACGCACGATCCACCTTCCCAGACCAGACCCCACCACCTGTGGCGAGTCATTCGCAGCATCCCACGGTAGACACTGCTGTCCTCCGAGAGCACTGCTTCTCAGCACATGGGATTTGGGGGGATCAGTCTTTTTCTAAATAAGAACAAATAGTTTAACTGCTTGACTTTGGAAGATCATGAAGAAAATCTTTAAATTTTAATCTCACTGAAATATTTTAATATATTATAAGAAGGGTGTGTTTAGTAGTTAAATGCAGATTACTTCCTCTATTACTTTATTTTTCATTTGTTCATGTTTCACTGAGGTGTGCACGTAAATGTGCTTCTGGGAACTCCAAACAACAAAGAAGGGAATATTATCATCCTCCTGATTTCTCCCCAGCCAGTGACAAGGCTAGTGACAACAGCAACGAAAGTATCCGAGCCTTAGACAGATTGAATTTGCCTCATCTAGAGAGTGCACTGTAGGGCACCTTCCTCCTGCAGAGGCCAATGTTGGGTTTTATTTTTATTTGTTTATTTATTTATTTATTTTTTTGAGACACGGTCTCACTTTGTAGTTCATCCTGGCCCTGAGCTCACTATGTATCCCAGGCAAACTTAGAACTCAGCTATCCTCCTGCCTCTGCCTCCCCAGTGCTGGGATTGCAGGTGTGAGCCACCATGCCAGGGACTGCGCTATGTGGTACTGATTGCTGGTGGGTGTGGCCACCAGGACTGGTATTGTTTTATGTAGTTACCCAGGATCGAAGCAGGAACCTTGCGCTAGCTAGGCAGGTGCTGGAACCACTTAGCTAAAATCTCCAGCCGTGTGAGAGTTTTTAAAAAATTATTATTATTATTATTATTATTTATGTATTTATTTTTAGTACTCTAGACTTTTTATTCCTTGGCTCATGAAAATCTTTTAAAAAGTATTTGTTTTTAATGGACCTAGTAGTTGGGAGAAATTATGTATAACCATATTATTGATATTCATTTTTTTCTTAGAATTTATCTCCAGGTAAGAGACAGCAAAGTTCATTTCATAGCAGATTAGTTTTAGACTGTAATAATTTAAATATAAGGAAAACACAAAATAGTTCAAGACTTCATGAAGACTTGGACCTGAGAACAATTTTGCCTTCTTTTCTCCTCCTGCTTCTTTTTCTCCTACTCTTCCCCAATTTCTTTTTCTCTTTTTGCTTTCCTGGAGATTGAACGCAGATGCTCAGGCATGCTAAACATGTTCTACCCTTGAGTAATACACTTAGCCCACTTCACAGGGACTTACAAAATTAAAACTAGCCTGCAGAAAATCATAAAATCATCACATTCAATTTCACTGTTGTTATAGCAAAGAATAGTTTGGGTTTGCAATTGAATTAGGTAGTAATCAAACCCTGAAAATATTATATAGAAAGAATTTATTTGGCTAATTTAAAACATAGGATTAATTTACTGACTAGCTGTCCCTTGTTTTTAGAATATTATCTACAATCAAGTGAACATTTTTCTCACCGAATGATTATAGGGGGGAGATGTGGTAGGTAAGAGGATAAGATTTAGGAATTAAGTCCCTTAAAAATAGGTCATATATATTGGAACTCCGCACATACACAGCAGCTCAAAGTGAGCCGTGAAATGCTGAGAATTGTTTTGTTGTTTTTATTGTTTAGGAATTTCGACTTATTTTCCAAAGGTACTGTTGTTGATGCAAAATGTTCTAGAAAATTTTTAAGGCAAATTTCATTCTTTAACTTGCCTTTATCAGTGTTTGAATATCTCAAAAGTATCTTTTTACAGAAAATATTTTAAATTATTCTGAGACAGCCTGTGGTCAAACTTATATGGAAGTGGGATAGCTCCTGAGACCAATAATTTGTCAAATGCCAAAACCTCCACAATGAATCTAATTCTTCCTTCTGACAACCTGATATTTAAGGAATATGGGCATCATTTCAGAATCTTGAAACTTGAATATGAACCAAAATTTTCTGAAATTCTATTTTTGACATGATATTGGAAGGAGAACAACTAAAATCTGTCAACTATTTTCCTAGATTTTGTTATTTTTATCATCAGAAAGCAATGTACCTGGAGGATTTTCCATAGTCTTGCAGATGCACATAAAGTAGCTTAAGGCAGCCATATTGCAAATGTTACTTAAGGATACTATAAAAATTTTTTAGGAACCAGTCATAATTTGCAAAGTCCTCCCTTATACTTTTTGTAGACTTAAGTAAAAGATTCCTTGAGAATCATTCACATTATGATTAGTCAATAGTAATAAGGTGGTTTCTTAGCTTGCAAGACCAAGTGTGTGCACAGAGCCGACCACGCAGTTTGGACACACAGACAGTGCAGGGCGCAGCAGGGGAGTGAAGGGAATCCTTGAGCTCTCTTTCCTTGTCGCTGTTCATCTGTTGGAGCAAGAAGAGTCACAGTGTTTAGAAATACTGGCACAGACAAATGCAGACTGTAGAGGATATGCAAGAAAACAACACTTACAAGTAAATTGTTTTGAAGTACTATTAGTAAATAGTGGATAACGAGTGCAGGAAGTTTGTGTGTCTCTGGTTTTAGTTTTTGGAGGAAGTCACATTCATTTTCAGCATTTTCCTGTCACAGCATCTCTTTTCATCAGAAATTTAATGACAATATTAGTAGAATACTAATTTTTCATCTTCTATGGGATGATGCAGAAACTTTGATAATCTGTAATAAAATTACATTTTCTAGGTGAATTTCTCCCTCTAATGATAATAAGACCAGTATCATCCAGCAATCTTTACCTTAAATAAGTATCAATATTTTTCTAATTCTATTTTGCTTCCAATTCAGTCTTTAAACTCTCTACAGACAACCTACAGTCAATTTAAAAAAAAAAAAACCGTAAGAATTTTTTTTGAATCCCTACTGTGTATAATGAGCTTCTCTTATGGAACTTCCTTTCATATTTGAAGATAAATTGAAAATTATTTCAAATGTTTTTGGCTTTTTCTCAAGCCACCAAGACTGACAAATTTTGGAATGGTCAATATTTTTTCTGTTATGATTGTAAACACTTGAAAAAATAGATAAGATTTCCAGGAAAAGTCACTTTGAGGTTAAACAAAAACAGGGAGTGTGAATTGTGATAAACTTTTAGTGAAAAAATATTCAAATTAATTTTCTTGATAAATCACTGTAATGCATAATGTTAATGTAATACATAATACTAATATCAGTTGAGATTTTTCAGTGGCCAAAACCTTAGTTCTCAAAGGAATTTGACCATGGACCTTGAACTGAATTTCTGCAAGGTTTGTAATTATTGCTATTGTCTATATAACATACATCAACTATTGTCATCTCTAGAATTATTACTTGCTATTGTCCTCTTTAAGTAACTTTAGAAACAGTCTCAGACAGCTCAATTTCACTCCATTTACCTTAACTCTGTACTATAGATGAGAGATTTTAATCAAAGTGGCTTTATATAAAGATGTTTGTCAGTGAGTCAATCTAACTCATGGATGTTATCCAGTTCAGATGACTATCAGAAATTAAAATATTCTGTAATTCAGAGGTATATTTCAAAAAGCATATTCTAGGGCTGGAGGGTTAGCTCAGTGGTTCCGGCACCTGCCTTGCAAGCGCAAGGCCCTAAATTCAATCCCGGTAACCACATACAATGCTGGGCGTGGAGACTCATGCCCACCAGCAATCAATACCACATACCACAGTGCCTGGGTGTGGTGACTCATACCTGTCATCCCAGCACTTGGGAGGCAGAGACAGGAGGATTGCTGAGTTCGAGGTTTGCCTGGGCTACCTAGTGAGCTCAGAGACAGTCTGAACTACAAAGCGAGACCCTGTCTCAAAAAAAAAAAAAAAGATGCATATTCTAGGTTCTAAGTTAGTCAGAGCTTATCAAAATTTTAGTAACCTCAAAATAGTTTCAAAACTGTCTGAAATATGTAGATCAGACTGCATCCCCAGTCAAAGCTGCACTAAAACATGTACTCTTCTTTGCTATTGAAAGATAGTGAAATACAATTCCTTTTTTATATTTTTAAAAACTCATTTCTTGTGCTGTATCCACCCATCCGTCTATACTCCATCCTCTCAATCTTCATCCAGTCACTCATTCAGATTTTTATTAGGCCAAAAATATGCTTGTCAACAGCAAAAATGACTAAACGGAAACACATGAGGGACCCAATATTGTGCAGCTACAAGTAGAGAGACACAGTATGCAAGTTATCACACCAGTAAGTATAGAGTTATGAGCTGAAATAACTGCTCTAGAACAAAAGCACCTGATTCTCTGAGTACTTATAGGGAAAAAAATATGATTTCAAGTAAAGTGTCAATTCAGATGTATTTTGGTATAGATTTAGGGGCCAGAACACATAAGAACTCCCATGTAATCTTAAGGATTTTGATTTTTATAAAAGCAATGAGAAAGTCACATAAGGGATTTAATGATCAGATTGCAACAGAATAAGATTTTAGTTTCAGAAGATGATATTGCATACAGAATAGAGAAGAGATTAGAATGGACCATGAGTGGAGAGAAACCAGTGATCAGGCCTGTGAATGTGATCCTTGTGGGCATATTGTTAAGAAAATTGTTCACTATATTATCTAGAACCCTTCTTTGAGGACTCGGGCAAACTGTCCCTTCTGACTGAGTACTGGGAAGAACTGCCCTCACACAAGTTGCTGCTTATTTTTATTTTATAAATACTAGACACAATGAAACAGATTATATTCACTGGGTCCCAGAAGAGCTAAAGCCAATTTTGTGGCCTTCCCTATACCTTTAAGAGTATTGTGTTCTAGGGTATTGCATTTCATGCCTCCCTCATTTCTAGTTTGACTTTAATGTTCTAATTTCTTTGTTTCGTTTTAATTGTTCAACCTTATAGCTATTATGTACCTTTGGAATAAAAAAATATATGAATCATTAACTAAGACCACAAATACAATTAAAGTATCAATACTGTAGTATATCATATAATAAGATGTATTGACATCTTAGGAGAAATGTTGGAAAGAGGAAGGAAGTATGTGCTATACATATGGACTAGACACCAAGAACTGAATGTGGGCATGCGTGAAAACAAAGTGTCCTTGGGCATTACATTGCCCCTTGATTGTAACAGCTAAGCTTTTTGAATCTTCATTGCTACATTGTATATACATATCATGATCACACACAATATTGAGAATTTGTACCAGCATATGACAAAATTTAATTCTCATTTTTTCCCATTCCCCCACCCAACCTACAACCCCTTGCACCTATATACATAAGCTTTGATTCTCTTTTTTATTACCATCATATTTTTCTTCCCCTTGTTACTTGCCCCTATACCACATTTTCCTTTGGATATTTTCTATTTCACAAAATCTACCATATATTCTAGAGTTCATTTACATCTTCAGTAACAGCTAATTTTTATGTTCTTAGGAATCATATTGCTTCAAGATGTGTAAAACTGGCAGAACCCTAAATTCCAGACATCATTGCCACTTGGCTTTGAAACATACTAATGATATCTGGTATTGTGCAACATTTTTTGGAATTCATGTATGAATATAACTACTTTGAACTTGAGATATATTTTTTAAGAAAGAGAGATTATCTTATTTAGCACAGTGTTATACAGTATGCTAAGCATGATACAGTGTTTTAATATGTCCCAATATACTTGAGACATATTTTTTCACTTGTACTATTGTCTTAGATATTATGGTTTGATAGCATGAACAATTGACAACAAAGGAATATCTGGAATCTGAATTAGAAACTTATAGCTTTGACTTTCTTAATAGGAGGGTATTGGTTTCTAACGAATGCCTATTTTTAAAGTCTAGAATGCAGTAGTCATTATTATTATTTTTAAATCATTAAATGTAAGAAAGGAACAAGTTACTACCAACTAACTCAATTGGTATTGTCTTAGAACTGCCCCCCCACCATGTGTTCTCAAGCTTCATAGTAGAATATAGGCAGCAGACACAAGTGAAGAGTCATCGACAGAACTGTCCTGTGCTACAGCAACAGTCCCTGTGCTTCACTGCCTCTCACCTTTGTTAGTTTCACCTGGTCTGCATTTTTCAGTTCTCAGCCAGTGTCCAGGACAGGCACTGAAAACCAGATCAGATGGAACTGCTCCCTGCACAGACCTCTTTGCAATAAGAGTCTTGTTCATTGTACATGGCACTCAGTCTGTTTTTCCAAAACTTGAATAAATTCAGGGGTAGAAACTCTGGAATTATCTATCTGAAATTGTAAACGGTACTTCTACCTGTAGCTGTTCTGCTGTGGGTAGACCTGGTGTAGCTGTTTATTTTCACTGTTTTTCAGTGCTTTACTGCCAAGTTTGGACATCTCAGAATAATCCTGTTTCAGACTTGGGGTTGACATAGGAATGGTTCATTTCCTATACACCTTCTTCTCTTGGTTTTGCTCTATCAGGATATCTACATTTCTTCCCAAGCTTTTCTTGAGGCCAAATCCTGGTTCCTCTGCTACTCCTGCTGTTCTACCAAGGAAAATCACTATTTTCTGTTACAATGGAGAAGAGAAGCAGATTGAGAGTTTTCCAAATGTGACCTTAAATGTGAGACTTGATGAAGGATGAGTATTATATATCCACTGGACAAAAAACAAAAAAATGGTTATTATTATTCATTTGGTAGATTTTATATATTCAGCCTATAGTTTGTTACGTGCAAAATTGTGAGACTCGGAATTCTTTCATCTGTGCCAATTTGGAATGAAATCTATAAAATATGAAATGGTCACAAAAGTGAATTTGTATTTTTGCAAAGGTTTCATTTCCCATCACTTGCTTATTAATGCAGTCCCCTACTGAAGGAAGTGATTTTTTTGTATCAATATATATTTTTATGCTAGTATTTGTATTAATCTTTGTCGTTCATTAGCTTATAATAGAAACAGGAAAGTAATATGTTTCTACATCCAATTTATCTGCATGGTAGCCCATCTAATTTTTAATATACTTTGTGTCTATCTCTCATTTCCTTTTCTGCAATCATGACCCAGATCACACTTGCATGTTACACTTCTTGGTACTAAGTTGCTGGAGTCTGACTGTATTTCCTGCTTCCACTTTGGTTTTCTTTTAAGTTAATCCATATACAATATGCAGAGTAATATTACAAATCACAAAATTCCATCACACTGTATTGTTGCTGTTATCCTATCTTCAAAGCCTTCCCTTTGCATCCAGGATATTACAAATCCTTTCATAGCCTAAAAAGCCTGGCATGATTTGGTCAATACTGAATTCTCTAGCTGTATCTGATGATACTCCACTTTCCTTTATTTATCCTCCAGCAAATCTAACCACCTTTGAATCTTTTTCCATTTAGGAGGTCTTTGAATGTGCATTTATTGTATTATTTAACCTTTCATTTGCTGTTTGACCTTCAATTTTCATCTAATCTATTAATATGTTATTTCTTATCTCTTTAATGTCTTATTGCCTGAACATCCAGTTTAAGGTAGTTTTCTTCCCACATTTTTTTTTTAATAATACATCATTATTCTTCCTGACAGCACTTTTCTTCACTTTCATCTTGGCATTTGTTTATATGAGTATTTCTATAATACCTGACTTCCCAATAGACTGTGAGCTGCATAATTGTGTATCTCTTGCTTCTTACTGTATGGCTGTTTTGGTACTGGAGCATAGAAGGGACCCAATACATTTATTGAAGAAATGAGGAAAGATTCTGTATAGCACATTTATGTGCTCAAGTTTTTCAGTTAAATATATGTCTTGCTCATCTGGTGACTAGAGAAAAAGGGAAACGCAAATTACTGTACTTGAACAATAATATAGAATGAATGTAATTAATTAGTTACATAATATCTTAGAGAGGTACACTAAATAAAAATGCTACAGAGTAAAGGAAATGATATGTGCCACAAGACTGTGATTTACGGTTTTAATAAATTATCATGTTAGGCTTCATCGAACATGGTGCATTTGGGAAGAGACTTGAGACAAGTGATACCCCATTAGCTATTTCATACATAGAGAAAGAACTATGTAGGCAAAATATACAACTAGTGCAAAAGTTGAAAGTCAGAACTTATCCCAAGTTCTGAAAAACACCAAAGGATGAAGCTGTTCCATTGTGAGACAGAGTGAGCCGTGGAAGGCTTTCAGTAAAATCATTGCAAGTACAATGGTCATACTTGTGCTTTCAGCAGGTCAAGATGACTCCCCGGGATAGACTAATGCAGTAGGACATGAGAGAAACAGGAAAACCATCGAGAAGGCTACTGAAGTTTTCAAACAGTAGAAAATAGTGTCTTGAGTCAGAATATAGCAATGGATATCGTAAAAAGAATTGAAGTTTTGGGTATATTTTGAAGGTTGAGGTAAAACTTGTGATGGTACATTGGATGGGGGCTTCAAAAAAAGTACCAAAAATTAAAGATGCCTCAAATCAACTGAAGAATAGAATTAGAACACAGGTACATAAGCAAAGTTCAGATGAGTATGTTAAGTGGAGATGGCGATTTGGTGTTTAGTTGGGGATTTCAGTGGAGAAGTCAGTTGAACAGTTGGATATGGAGGACTGCACAGAGAAAGTGACAACTGTGGGCATTGTCACTCCATGTCTGATACTAAAACTATGAAAATAGATAAGTGAGTATAGACAGTCAAGAGAAAAGACTAAAGTCTAAGCTACTAAGTAATTCTGGATACAAATCGACTGAATCCTTTTTATAAGGTGGTAGATTTTCACTTGGATCATAGCTAAACGTTTTTCTGAAAGGGGAATCAAAATCCCCTTAAAAATCCTCATAAAAATCTAACAAGTCCAGGCTACAGCCACACCACCCTAAACGTGCCCAATTGTGTCTGATCTGGGAGGCTAAGCAGGGTTGGGCCTAGTTAGTACTGGGATGGGAGAGATCTAACTCTGAACTGTCCACATGTCTTACTGTATGAGGTGACCTCTGTCTCAGGACCCTGTTTGGAGGTGCTAACCGTAGGTGACCCAGGTCTCCAGCCACATAGGTCCTGTTTCGACCTTTCCAGCTAACCTAGCTCCCTGGAGTTACCTCCCTTGTTCTCTGTGACCTGAGGGTGAACAAGGGTGAATAATAAGAGACACAGAGTCAGCTTAACATGCGGGCAGCCAGGGGTCTCATACCTCCAGCAGGCTGAGCAGCCTGAGCCTTTGCCTCACCTCACCTTTATTCATCCAGACTTGGGCACAAACAATCAAGGCACCACAAGATTCACCTGTTTCCAATAGCAGTTAGTACATTCTGGGGGGGGGGGGACCAACTTAGCCTCAGGTGTTTTACCTTTTCCGTAATGTTTAATCACCTTTGAGTGCTGCTTCTCTTCTTCAAGCTCAGAGATAAGGCTGATTAGGCCTTCATTCGCCTCTGGTCCTTGACAATATGCTTACAAATGACCATTTGTCTGATAACAGAAGCCCATATTTCTTTCCACCAAAATTAAAATTTAGTTTATGACAGACAGTAATTGTTATCTACAGACTACGACTTTATTCTTAAACACTAAGATTATTTACTCAGTTTATGGTCATTCTTAGAAAATTATTACATGTTTGTATTTAGAATATGGTGATGGAATTGGGAGCAGAAAATTTTATATATTTCTTGGACTTCTGTTTGGGTAACCTAGTCTGTTAGAAGGTAGTAAACAAAATAGCAAGATCATTTTAAATTTAATATTCAGCTTTGTTCCAAACAACTTTGAAGATCAAACTTTGTCCTAGATAATTTACTGATCTGAAAGAATTTAAGGAAGTTGGGATGATTTCAGTATTAAAGGAATTTAGCTCTTTGGTTTGGGTTCGGTTCATGACCCCGCAGAGCCTCCGCTGAACAACTGGCATGTCTGGGAACAGTGCTAGTGAGGTGGTCTGCATTTCACTCATTTCAGATCGATGCCCGGAGATCAAATGAACTGTGGCATGGAAACCTTTCGGGACCATGCGTTCTGCTCCTCTGCAGGCAGCATCGATGGGCCATTTGGTCAATTGCTTTCCTTTGGAAATCTGAGGTTTGGAGTTTGTACTACAACACTTCTCTGTGTTGTGTATTTCTCATCTGTTTGTGTCAGCTGAGACATAGAGCAAATGTTTAGCAGAGGATTCCAAAATCTTAGCAATACTTAAGCAATACTAAAAGAATGTGGAATGTAATCTTAGTTTCTCAATTGCACAGTGTTATTTCTAAATATAAAATCCTTCTAAGATTTAATTCTGGATGGTTCATTTCTTGTATCCTAAAAAATATAATGAAGGTTGTTGTAAAATATATAGAGTCATACGTAACTGACAAGAAGGACTGGCTTTGTCCCTTGGCTGACTATAATAAAAACCATGTTATCTAGGATTTTAAAATGTCTGGATAGAGTTTATTCACCTATAATATGGAATTAACAGTAATGCCTTTTGGGTCAATTTAAAAATGCAAAGTAGTACCTTCAGGTTAACAGAGTGCCATAAACTTGGTAATTAATCAATGCTTTGAAGCCATTTTATTTATTACTGCTAAATATTTTTAGTCTCCAGGCATTGTTTTCACTTAGAAAAAATAATATTTTATTAGTCTTAAATTTTTTTTTTTCTTTTTGAGACAGGGTCTCGCTTTGTAGTTCAGACTGGCCCTGAGCTCACTATGTAGCCCAGGCAAGCCTCGAACTCAGCAATCCTCCTGGCTCTGCCTCCTGAGTGCTGAGATTACAGGCGTGAGCCACCACGCCTGGCACTGTGGTATGTGGTATTGATTGCTGATGGGCATGAATCACGATACCCAGCATTGTATGTGGTTACTGGGGATCGAACTCAGGACCATTGTGCTTGTGAGGCAGGCGCCAGAACCACTAAACCAAATCTCCGGCCCTAGTCTTAAATTTTGACATTAATTATTTAAATTATATCTTTTCTAAATCAGATTTATTGAGACATAGTTTACTTACTATAAAATGCAACTATTTTAAATGTAAATTTTGGCAAGTGTATTAGTTCAGGTTGCTGAACTAATATTGTAAGAAAATATCATAGATTGACTGTCTTATAAACAGTAGAAATTTATTTCACAGTTGCAGAGGATGGACATCCAAGATCGGCTGAATGTTGACTTTTAGCCACAGATTATGGAGTTCATGTAACTTCACATGTTGAAAAAACATGAAGAGCATTTTCCGCTCTCTCTCGGGAATGAATTTCACCCTGTTGCCTTTCTTCCTAAATGCCCTAACCTCTATTATCGATACCCTAAGGGTTAGGATTTCAACATATTAGGTAGTGAATACAGAAACATTCAGTACTTAACAGTGAATTTCAACTCATGTGTGTGCCTGAGTACAACTACCTTAAGCAAGATGTAAAGTACTACCAGTACTCGAGTAATGTATAATTTACTGGCCATTGATCGCAGGACATTGAGCTTGCGAGGCAGGCATGCCACTGCTGAGCTAAGTCTCAGGCAGGTTATACAATATTCTTTGAGACTTGTTCAAATAAGTTTCTCTTTTCAGTCCTCACTTTCATTTTGGTAGGTGTGTGTTTTGATTTTCCAGATTACCTTGTGTATGACTTAATGTGTGATTCTCTTTTCCAGTTATGGTTTCCACGTACATATAGATTTAGGTGGGGTTTTTTTTTCTTTTTGAGACAGGGTCTCGCTTTGTAGTTCAGACTGGCCCTGAGCTCACTATGTAGCCCAGGCAAGCCTCGAACTCAGCAATCCTCCTGGCTCTGCCTCCTGAGTGCTGAGATTACAGGCGTGAGCCACCACGCCTGGCACTGTGGTGGGGTTTTTAAGATTTAGGTGGGGTTTTTGCCTGGTGATTGAATTATTGGAGTTTGAGCTATTTGGAGGCAGGGACCTGTCAGAAAAGGCAGGTCAATGGGGATGCGACCTGGAAGTGTTACATCCCCCAACCCTGCTCCTCCCCTCACACTTCCGGCTTCCAGCCCCCTGTCATGAGCTTCTAGCTCTCCTCTGCCATGCTAACCAGCCTGGGAGCCAACAGACTGTCTTCTGAAGCTTCTACACATTTTGAGCCAAAACAAACTTGTCCTTCAAGTTGTGGATGTTACCTATTGTGTCCCCACAATGAGAGAAGTGACCAAGACACTTCCCTTTTTGTTTCCAGTTTTCCAGCCTCTCACATTTGTTCAAGGTCCAGTTTTGTAATTAATCTTTTCCCATTATTTTATGGAAGTTTTGTTCCAATAGTTCAATTCTGATGGGCACTGTTTATAAAAGCTAATATCTTATATAGAAATATACCATTATTTAAACCAAACTTATTTGTTTCATTCTTTATGAAAAAAATCAAGAGTTCTATAAAACATACAGTGCACAGATTTTGGTATGCCAGCTATTATATACTTTCCCCACTATATTTGGAATCCAAATTCTTTGCTTAATTATCAAAGGAAAGAGTTATGATCATAAATATTCATTAAAATACTTAATGGAATAAAATATTTTGCATATTTCTCATATTTGTAGCCTAAATGTTTAGGAGTGATGCTGTTTTATTATGAAATAAACACACTTCTAAAACAATGCAAACACTTTTTCTAGAGATGTGAAATTTGAGTAAGTCATATAATTCTTACTTAATATTGACCTTACAATAGAGGGGATAGTATGCATATTTTAAAAAATCATTTCTTCAGGGATTTTTATGCCTCAGTTTACTTCTATTTGTTGATGTCGACAAACTTGGAAAATCAAGTCATCGTCATGTTTTCTTATAAACTGTTCACTTTAATCAAAGATCTAGAGCACTGATAATGCTGCATTTCATAAGTCCTTCTATACAGGCCCAAACGAAGTGTCACACTTCACATTATTTGGCTGTTATCACAGCTTTCACTCAGTGCAGATATTTGGAGGCTTCACAAAAGGGAAGGTAACCTATCATCTAAGGACAGCTCAAAAAGGAAAAGTCCGTCATATCAAATTGTAACTTTAATAATGTGCCCAGCTCTTATGCAGACTAACCCATTCACCATTGTAGCTTTCTTTCATCATGAGATTAGCAAGGCACTAATTGAGCTTTATATGCTTAGGTAAAGGTGTTGTTGAAATCCTTCCAGGCCTACTGTAAATGTCTTTGGGCCCAGAGTTGTCCTTTCTTATTACTCCAAGACACATGGGGATCACAGGTCCTGTGCATAGTAGTGCTAAGGCTTGACCAAGGAAGAAGAGTAAAGCCACAAACAGGCTGATACCCCTGAGATCACTCAGCTGAAGTTTACTCATTAGATTGTTAGAGTGTCAGGACTGTGGCTGTTGATATCCTGTTATCATCCAAGGAGGAGAGGATACTAAAAAGATAATAAAAGAATAGAAAAAAAAAGACTGATGGTATCGTGCTATCTGCACTAGTTACAACTAGACATTTAATTTGACTTATTCTCTGTCTCTTTACATGTTGTTAATTCCTGATTTCACAAATGTTTCAGTAACATGTGTTTTTAGGCTAGAGCATTCAAAGAGGAGTGAGACATAAATTTTGCACTTTGGGAACTCAGTGTAAGTGACATGTATTTAAATAGAAATAGTCCAGAGAGAGGCAGTCAAACAGGACATAAAAGAGCAACAGGTTAAAATCAATTATTTAAATACATAGACCTTACAGTGTTATTATAGAAGAAGGAATAGCCTAAAACAAAGGTGTCACTTGATCAGATGGTTTATGTGTGGAGCGTTGTGAGTCTGAAGACTGACAAGGAATTTGAGGGAATGAAACTGCTGGGTCAGAGAAAGGTGTGGCATTACACGAGATCTGAAGATATTCTGATTGCATGGAATTTCCTCTCTATTGACAAAGAGGATTGGAGATTACTTCAAAAGTACAAATTTATTGATCAACTATAGTCCTTTGGGCCTTACTATGTTGGGCATTGTCATGGACACCTGTGAATATCAGGCCAAAAAAGAAAGATCTAGTATTTATTACAGTTTATTTACTTGAAGATAAAGAATAAGGAATACACACAGTGTCTAAGTAAGTTACATACTGTTGCAAAAGTGATGGTGCTGGGAGAAATAGAAAAATCAGAGGACAGTGAACGGACAGGTCACCAGGAAACCAGGATGGGAGAGAATAGAAATAAAACAAGCGGCCTCATAGTTGGTTAAAGACTTGACGGAGTGAGAGTATAAAGGATGGAATATTCCAGACGGAAGAAAGCGTGACAGTACATGCGGCAGATCGTGCAGAGAGGAGCATGGGAGCGGCCGAGGGGGTCTCAGGGGCTCTGCGCGCGGTGAGCGCCCCGCAGGTTACTTGTGGCCTCGGAGAGTCCACGGGCCACGAGGCAGGCTTCAGTCTTTAGCAAATTCAGTGTTTAGATATGACTGAAGTCCGCTCCAGGAGGGGTTGAAAGGAGTATTCAGACGCTGTGTTGTGACTCAGTCTACAGAGACACCAAGTTGAAAGTTGAAAGGAATGAGAAGTGTGAAGAAATTATTGAATTAATTCACGTACAGGTGACTCCGAGTCCCGGCAGTGCCATTGTTGGGACGGGCTCACCTTCTGGGTCTCATTTGGTAACAGGGTTCTGATGAGTTCCTGAGGGTTTCCGTGGAGGTGTGAGAGGAGGATATGCATGAGAGGTGATTCCACAGCTTTTCCATGTGAGAAAATGAAAGGACGAGTTTCTGTGTCATGGGCTGGGGAAACCTGTAGTGGATCAATATCAATGGAGGCATTTCAGAAGCTCAGTTGTGAGTGTATTCTGTGTGACAAGTGTATTAAGTGTTCAACTGAAAATGTTACAAATATATATCAAATATATTTGATATATATTTGCAAATATTGCAAATATATCACGATGCTGAAAAGAGAAGGCTGTGCTGGAGAAGCTCAGT
>PVIC010010015.1:0-44317 GCA_004025085.1 Thryonomys swinderianus
TGCCTTTGCCTCCCAAGTGCTGGGATTACAGGCGTGAGCCACCACGCCCAGCGCTAACACTGCTTTCTTTTGTGGAACAGCAATCTCAAGACAGGAACGCTGTTTGGGACCAATTAAAAAAAAAAAAAAACAGAAGGACTGCTCCTGTATTGTGGGGGTACAGTACACTGCACTCATGGGCCGGCATACAGAGGCTTCTTGGGACACAACCTTCAAGACAAGTACAGCCACTAGCTCCTCAAAGACACCACGTTCTGACCTTTCCCTTTCCCTCTGTGTCCAGAGGAAGAGAAGAATCAGTAAGTAAGCTTCTCAAGGCCTGAAGGTTAACAGTGCTGCTTACTAACGATCCAACAGCCAGCCATCACCCTCAACTACATCACTGCTCCCAGGTCCCCGCCTCCCACTGTGTAATCCTGCTGCCTTGCCTTGCCCGCGCCCATGGCCACTGCCCTTCAGCTGGGCTAGCAGCTCCATCCTTGGCAATGGCTGGAGAAACATCGGTTCTGCACCCCAGATGCTCTATGAGCAGCAGTTTGGTTAGGTTTCGTGCTGAGTGCCTGGCCCTTAGGAGAGCAGACCACAGACAAGGTTCTCTGTCAGGTCTGGTTCATAGGTCGCTTCCAAAGCAGCTCTCCTGTGGCCTGAGAAAAAGCAACCCCACACTCAAGAGGGTGTGGCTTGTCCTGTAATTCCTCATGTTCCTCAGTGCTATGACTTAAGCCAACACATTGCCATCCAGAGCTTCTGAGGACGTTTAGGGTCTAATGCTAAGCCCGTGTTGGAGGGAATTAGGAGACACTTCCTCAGGGGAAGGTGAGGACCACAGGACCTGGTTGGTGGTGCAGACCATATGTCACCTCAGCTCTATTCCCCCCGGGGAGCCAGGAAGAAAGACACACGGGCCACACAGGGAAAGTCTGGTGAACAGTTTACCTCCAGTGACAAGTTAGCAGAGTGTTATCAGCTCTTGAGAAGACTAAAATAAAAAGTTCTCGTCCTAATTTCTTAAAACATAAGCGAAGCAGGGCCAGAGATTTAGCTCAGTGGCACTGTGCCAGCCTTGCAAGCACAAGGCCCCAAGTTTGATCCCCATACCACAAAAAAAAAAAGAAGAAAAAAAGGTATAAAGGAAGTGAAAATGAAAATGCTGCAAGCACATTAAAGCCACGAACAGGAGCTGTCACTGAAGTTTCTCACCATGATTTACCAAGACATTAAGATGCCTGCGGAAGGGTTTTGGCTTTCACCAAAGTCTAAGAATGAGCTGTCAAGCTCTCAATAAGTACAGAAAAAAACTATTTAGGAAGCTGCTTTTCTGGAACACTAAACCAGAAGCCTCCTCTAATAAGTTTTTCCAAGCACTGTCTGTATCTGTTCACATGTGTAGTTACTTTAGAAGTGTCATTAACACAGTAACACTCCAACTCCAAGACTCTGAGTAATTTATGCTTATAAAAAGACCACTGATCCAGAAATAACTTCTAGAGCACATAGATCAGTGTTCAGTACATGGCTTTGCTCGCTGCTGGAGTAAAGAACCACACACTTACTTTGGTTGTGATACGTGGTGGCTACGGTGGTCATGTTTCCAGCAGGGAGGAGCCCTTCCTCTTCAAATTGCCTTGGCTGAGCCCCTGCATTCACATGAGGAGTAAACAATATGGCCATGAGTCTTTTGTGACAGTGCAGGTGAAGGCAGGGCAACGTGTGTGAGGGTATCACAGGGGAGCATGCAAATCTCAGGAAAAAGCCACCAGCTCCCTCTCTTCCTTGATGCTGGGAGCTTCCCAAGCACTAGCTGATGTAGTCACTTCTCAAAGTGGTGGTGGCAGGGTTCGGTTCTGTTTGTTTTTGTGATGCTCAGGACAGAACCCAGTCAAAGTGTTCTTATACTTTGACATGTCCCAGGACAGTCATGCATGGCCACTGGTAGGTCACACTTGTGGGCATGTGACACACTGTCAGAGCCATCCAGCAGAGACACACACAAATTATGGCCCCATCATGAATGTGTTAAAGGACTGATTTCATTTACAAAATTGGATTGTTACCCACCAGGAAAAATCAATCTAACATCAGAAGAATTTATTTGGCTTGCTAATAAATCATTTGAATTCAATTTAAATATCAATGATTCAACACACTCCTTTTAACTGGTGGGATAAAAATTTTACAAACTCTCTCATTTCATTGTTCAAAATGATAAATGGTATTTGGTGATGAAGCTTACAAGGTTAAATGACTATTCAAAAATTTCTTAGCCAGGTAGTGGCTCATGCCTGTAATCTCTGGGACTCATGAGGCTGAGGCAGGACAGTCATTACCTTGAGGACCACCTGGAAACTTAACATGACCTTAATTCACCAAAAAAAAAAAAATGCTGACGGTGTAGCTCAGTGCTCCCTGGGTTCAATTCCCAGCACCACCAAAAACAAAATAAAGAATTCTCAGGCTGGAAACCGCCTTAGATGATGAGCCCTAACCCTTCTCTCACATTGAGGGAGCGGGTGACAGGGTGAAGCACCAGGTAGGTTTCAGGTCTCTGTCCTTCCATTCTTCCACTGAGAGGAAGGTTTGCTAACTCTGAGCTATCAATAGAGGGAATGTAGTTTAAGGAAAGTAACATCTTCATACTCCATAAAGAGGAAACATTACTTATTTTAAATCCAAGGTAATCACATTTTTATAAAGGGTTCTCAGACACAACCTTAAAAATCTCTGACAGAGGGGCCGGAGGGTTAGCTCAGTGGTTCCGGCGCCTGCCTCGCAAGCATAAGGACCTGAGTTCGATCCCTGGTTACCACATATAATGCCGGACGTGGTGGCTCACGCCTGTAATCCCAGCACTCGGGAGGCAGAGACGGGAGGATTGCTGAGCTCGCGGCGGCTTGCCTGGGCACCATAGTGAGCTCAGGGCCAGCCTGAACTACGAAGTAAGACCCTGTCTCCAAAAAGCAAAAAAAAAAAAAAAAAAAAAAAAAAAAATCTCTGACAGAAAAATGAGGAAATACACTTTACTTGCGGTCTCATCACAAATGTCTCAATTAATTTGTAACAGCTTTGCCTGTATTGGCAGCTATGCTGTATCTCACTAACCCTAAGCTTTCCATATTTTCAACTTATGAAAACTAGTAATTATATTTTAACTTATGTGTAAAAGATGGTTCACATGCCCCATTACCTTTAAAAGCTGGTGGGCATGAGTCACCACCAGCTGGGTTGTCAAGATTTGAAAATCCACTTCCATCTTCAATTTCTGTTTGTTGCTGATGAAGACTAGATTGGAAGAATAACAGTTTTGAGTGTAAAGTCTTAAAAACCTAACACCCAAGAGCAGAGGGTGATAAAAGTCCCTTTGTGGCTCAAAAAATGACCTAGAAAACTTGTTTTTCTCTGGCTTATAAAGGTGCAGGGCACTGACTGGCACCGAGTGGTCGCCAGGCAGCAGGCTCAGTGTTAGCTGTTACATATGTCGACCCAATGAGCCCTGCTCCACCTCACGCTCTGGGCAGATACCTCTTCTGTCAGCAAAGTAAGGTTGTACTCTTGATGTTATGTCTAGGGGCTCAGTCTGCTGATAACCACATGACATTGTGAAAAAGATATATTCTAGGGCTGGAGATTTAGCTCAGTGGTTCCAGAGCCTGCCTCGCAAGTGCAAGGTCTTGAGTTCGATCCCTGGTAACCACATAGAATGCTGGGTGTGGTGCCTCATGCTCACCAGCAATCAATACCACATACCAGTGCCAGGAGTGGTGGCTCACGCCTGTAATCCCAGCACTCGGGAGGCAGAAACAGGAGGATTGTTGAGTTCCAGGTTTGCCTGGGCTACATAGTGAGCGCAGGGCCAGCCTGAACTACAAAGCGAGACCCTTTTTTTTTTTTTCTCAAAAAAAAAAAAAAGATACATTCTGCTTCCCATCAGCACAAACTGGCTGAAGGATGCAATATCATAATCCTGAGTACACATCAAAGTGCATGAACCTGTTGTGTGTGTGGATCTTGTTTTACCTTTTGGCTTATCATATATATGTATGGCATAAAATATACAAATATATATATATAACTACATATATACAAAATTAAATGCCCTAGGACTATGCTAGGCGCATGGCGGTTTTCAACTCTGTATAGAACTGTGTAGAACTCAGGTATCCAGGCTTACGTCCAGAACTGAAGGGTCAGAGTTTCCTGTCACAAGGGTCAGGCTTGGGTGTAAGTGCTGCCTGTAAACTACAGCCTAAGAACCCACTGGCCTAGTCTCTGAGGCACCTGCTTCTTCCTGCTTCAACAGCCACACCTTGTATCACATTAGACTTTGTTTTAATAACATACAAATTGGAACCTTATCTGTTTATATTAAAATGTCAAAAAAATTTTTCAAATGACTTTTTTTTTTTGAGACAGGGTCTTGCTTTGTAGTTCAGGCTGGCCCTGAGCTCACTATGTAGCCCAGGCAAGCCTGGAACTCAGCAGTCTTCCTGCCTCTGCCTCCTGAGTGCTGGGATTACAGGCGTGAGCCACCATGCCTGGCACTGTGGTATGTGGTATTGATTGCTGGTGAGCGTGAGTCACCACGCCCAGCATTGTTTGTGGTTACCAGGGATCGAACTCAGGACCTTGCGCTTGCGAGGCAGGCACTGGAACCACTGAGCTATATCTCCGGCCCTGAAATGACTTTTAATGATGTTTGAAATTGTTTCAACTTTAAAAATAAGCGCAACTTACTTGCTTTGGACAAATTCTATACATTTGTTTGTCCCCAAATCTGAGCCTATTCACAAACCTATGAAGGTGTTTATTAATGTCATATCACATTCCTCAGGGACACAGATGATTCTCAAAGACTACACATGATGTTACAGTCTGATTGCAAATTCTATCCTGTCACGTGACCTTTAATACACCTAAAAAGTGAGACAGCAGGTGACAAGACATAACTGAAGCCAATCAGAAATGGTACTTACCTGGCCTTCTGCTCCGGAGGGCTGGTGGATGAATGGATAGACTCAGCAGGTGACGGGTGCTGGGCTTTGTCAGGACAAGGACTGGGGGATACAACATGTGACCTACCCAGACCTAAGGGACAAAAGGAACAAGGGCAAGGATATCATGAACTGCAAAGAAAAGATACAAATATGGTTTTAAAATACATTTTGTTATGCTTGCCAAGAGCCCAATATGTCTGAGACTTAGAGATAATTAAACTCCAGACCTCATACTAAGATGTGCAGCACAAACCAGCGGCACAAGTGAGGCCACAGGGCTCTCTCAGCACCTCTGCATGCTAAGCAAATCTAAGCTCTTGACATCCTAGGCCACTGACCCCAGACACTGTGACAGGGAGACAGCAGGCTCAGAGGGCTGCGGGCTGCACCTGCACTCAAGTCAGAGGTCTCATGGGGATGCGGTGTGCTCACTATGTGTCCCACAACCCTCTAGCCAGAGGCTCACCTTCTAGATACAGCTCATTTTCAAGGCTCCTTCTGGCTTTGGGAAGTGGAGTGGAGGACAGGCGTCTAGAGGAAGTGCCCCTGAGTGGTTGTGAAGCTGAGCTGCCCCATGTGGCTTCTGTGACAGCATCATGCTTCTCGTTAGGTGTACACACCTGGGGCTCCTCAGAGACAATTCTGTCCTCTGTGAAATCGTGTCTTCTCAGGGAAGTAGAAATGCTGCTTTTGAAAGCTCCAAGCAAGTGCAGAGATGGCAGACTCTTTTCCAGGGGTGGGCTTTCACCAAGGTTTTGAGTGACTCTTTGATGGTAACTTCTGAAAGCCTTTTCCAAGCGTTCAGCCTCTTGCTCTAGCTCTCTCACCTTGACCTTAGTACTGGCTACAAACTCAAGGTCTGAGTCTGTGCAGCTGCCCTCCCTCCCTGCATTCAGGTAACCTGGAATCTTTGGCAGAGTCTCCTGTCCAGGGGAGGTGTTCAGGACACCGCTGCTTCCATCCCCACTGTGAGGCACCATTGGGCCACTCAGCAAGCTAGTCACGCACTTATGGCTCAGAGACTGCTTGGAATTACGGTAGACTTCACTCTCCAGGGCTGCAGGGTACAAAAAAGACAATTTGACAACAAAGGAGAAAAGGTGGTAAATAAAACTTGAAACTTGAGAATATTTTTGAAAGAGGAAAAATTTCTACTTTAAACAGGTTCTGAAGTCACAGTACTTTTAACATTTACTTAGAACTTACCAGCATCAACTATACTTTCAGACATGTCTTCCTTTCTGATACATAATACAATTTCACAGTATAGTATGTGTGATTTCAAAATCCCAGAAGCTGTACGTGAACAACTTATTTGGCTTAAAAACTTGGCATAAACTGATATAAACCTATGTGTAATCTGTTTATCCAAACCAGCATAACTATTCATACATCTGACAGCAAAGTGCTTAATCAAATGTGCTCCCTTCACTATAGCAGGCAGCTCCAGGAGTCCCAGGGCTGATGGGAGTCCTCAGTATACAGCCGTGTTTCCAAGGGAAGGAGGACTTGCACTCACACCAACGATGAGGCCAGGACACTGACTGTGCCCACTTTACAGATGGGGGTGGTGGTATACTGAGGCAAGGCCAACAACTAGTGAGTCTTGCAGCTGCAAAGACCTCTCTGCAAGGCAGCCCCAAGTCAGCTCCCTTCCCACAATGCCCACAGTGCTATTATACAACAGTAGCAGAAGCTAGAGTTCTGTGCTCACAGAATTATTGTCACGAAATGAGAGGGCTGTGGGTTCAGCTATGCACAGTCTGTCAACCAGGACAGTTGAGGGAAGATGAGGAAAGGGGAAAAGTATAAATGAGAGAGAATAAAACTAGCACAGGTCAGAGGAACAATGGGCTGAGGAGTAGAAAGTGCATGTAAGAACCAAAGCAGGCTCAGGTCCAGAGTATGTGCAAATCCAGCAGAACTGGTAATGTACACATGCATGGGTTTGAAAGCAACTGAAGAACGAAGTATCTAAGTTTCTACACCCTTCTTATGAAGCAGGAAGGGGCAGAAATGCAACCATCTTCACTGTGTGATGGAACAACAGCAATAAAAATGTTTCCTGAATGCTTTCTATGACCCAGGAGCAAGACCGGGCCCCACCCATCTCCATTCACTATGACCCACTAGGTATTGTGATCCTCACTGCAAGTAAGAACATGAAGCCCTGGGAAAGTTAAAGTACCGCACCCGAGATAAAACAAATTTGGGATGAAAACAAAAACAGTACTCTGGCCGGTGTGATAACACATGCCTGTAACCCCAGCACTCAGGAGGTTGAGCCGAAAGGATCACAATGAGTTCAAGGCCAGCCTGAGCTATACAGCAAGACCTGTCTCCAAGTAAACCCAGAACAAAATAGTCCTTTGACTTGGACAGCTGTGTTCTTTTTGGTAAACTGCCTGCTTCCTCATATACTTATATGTTTGTGTTAAGGAATATGAAAAACTATTTAATAGCCAATGTCTGGATATCAGGGAAATAGAAAAAGGTAAAGCTAGGGTGAATTGGCAAACCTCTGTGTCAGCACCACCTGTGAAGGCAATCCATATAGCTGATGACCAGCTGGGATTTCTGACAAAGAAAGAAGTTTTACTTCTAGGATGATACCTACATCTATAGCTTTCCTTCTAATACAAGAGTTACTAAGTGGCCAATAAATCACGATCAGTATATTTCCACAAGTGTGAGAAGCTTTACACATGCAAAGATATTTATGGGTTAAAAATGTCTCTTACCCGTCTGTGTTTGTTTCAGTTGCAGTTTTAAATCAGCAACCTGAAGAGATAAGCTCTTTACAGAAGAATCATAATCTAGTATCTGGGCCTTTAGCTGTGCAGAATTTTCAATCTGAAAATATGCAGAAAAGAAAAACAAATCACAGCTACTTAAGGTGAAACTGTCTCTGGCTTATCCTCTGTTCTACCTTGCCAATTTGGAGCAGCCTTACACCAGTAATCAATGGATCCTTGTTTAAGAAAACAAGACACAAGACACACAGAAAAGTTTCTCACTACCTTTTCCATTCACATCAAACAATAGGTACTTTGGCCATGCAGGCAGGAATCAGAAAGAGGCAGTGAACATTTGTACATCTCAGAAGAACCAACAGAGACTAAAGAGGGTACTATCAGGCACTCACAGAACTGTACCTTTAGGTGAGCTTGCTTTTCTCTCAACTTTATCACTATTATGAATATAAAGTAAAATAATCACTAGATAATTTTTTCAGATAACAAAGGACCCTGTAGCACATTTAGGGAGTCACTGTTGATGTTAAACAGACATGATCTGCTGGTGTGACTTGAGCCACATATACGTAGCTGGAAATAGCCTGGCATAATGTGGGCACAAGTACAGGGCAATACTTACTTCACTTTCCAGTTGTTTTTGAAGAACTTCCCTGTGAGTTTCAAACTCCTTATGTTTAAATGCAACAGTATCTTCTGCTTTCTTTAATTTTTTCTGAAAAGCTACAAGTTCAGGAGCTGGCTGGGCCATCCCTAAAAAGGCAGTAGAAAAATTCTGGTTATTACTATCCTTAGGTAAGTTTGGTTAGATTATTTAACAAAAGCAGCTAAAAAGAGTTTAATAGTTTCCTTTCTTTGTATTCCTGCAAATAATAATTCCTCAATTTTTCTCACTGGATTAAAAGCAATCTTGATTCACAAGTTTCAGAACAAAGAATTTAATGCATATTCATGTACTCCTTGTTACTCTTGGAGTCCTACTCCAAATAAAAGAACTTTTTCAAATCCTCAAATTACAAGGCCTGCCTCTCTCCTCTCCCATGCACAGAAGGCCTAGAAAGGGCTCTCTTGCCTTCTCCCTGTGGATGATTCCCCAGAGGTCTCCTCGGATTTGAGCCAGGACAGTGACAGGCAGAGTGGATGGTGCCCTCAGCTCGGGTCACTTGCGGACCCTTCAGTAAAGAGTAGTGTACACTGGGTAACTACAAAAGATCATATAGTTTCCTAGGCCAGAAATGAAGCCAGACTGTTAGTACCCGTTGGGCCTGGCAGGTGAAAGGAAACAGAAGTGGGGAGACTGAGCTGAGCACAGTGCAGAGTGCTAGTGACAGGCCACCAGCAGGTACTGTGAGCTCAGCTGCCTGACAGGTAGAGCGCTCCAGGCCGCTGGCAATGGAGGTGGGATGACAATGAGGTAACAACCATCTCAACCTCCTCCCCTGCCTCCTTCAAGTGCTTGCTGGAGTTCCTACTGGCTCAAACCCAGCAGAGGTCCGAGGGCAAGGTGCACCCTGACACCACCCACAGAGCGGCAGAGCTTGAAGGTGGGCCTTCTTCCAGTGATACTGTTCATTATGCAAAACAAACAATTCCAGTTCAAGAATCTTAAGCCTCGAGCACAAATACAAAGCACAGTTGTATAACAGTGACTTAACATGACCTATGCAAACATTCACATTAGAAGAAAAAAAAGACATACGGTTTAGGAGACCCAAGTTTTCATTTCTACTGTCTTCCAGTTGTTGTTTAAGTAATTTATTTTGTGCCTGAAGCTCCAGTTTCTCTTTCTTCAGCTGTGAATAATCACTCATGTCTTCAACCCTTTTGTTCAGTAGGTCGTTCTGCTTGGTCATTGTCACAAGCTGTGTTTTGGTGGACTCTAACTCAAGCTGAAAGGGAGAAAGCAGAACATCCATGTGACTCGTGACTTGACAGTACTGCAGACATGAAGGCTGGAGGGCTGCTTTAGGCTGAACAGGAACTTTCCTATGGTCACCAGACAGAGGCTGGGTTCTCTGCCACCACAGACCCTAACTACAACGAAATAAGGCACAGTTATCTGTGGCAGGGGATGCTCAGAACCAGATCTGTGGGTTCCTGTCCTCTGGAGTACTTCTGACGAAAGCAATTTCTGTTTTCCAAACCAAACCAGGGCCAATAACAATCACACATTGTAGCAACACATTTTTTGAAGAAAAGGTAAGAGAGACATAATCCTTTACCTGCTGTGAAGTACCTTCCTTATGTTAGTACAATGTATCTTATATTTGGATATAGATGCCTATGAAGTTCTTAAGTCATCATGGTTGAAAATGTAAATTTTATTTACAGATTCATATTTTTAGTACTTAAAAGTTCCGGGTGTATCCTTCAGAAAGCAAGCACACTAATGAACAGTGTGTCTCATTTTGTCTTAATTTGTAAGATATCAATGTGATAAAAGGTGATCTCCCTGTTGCTGATGGTACAGGGGAAGAGGCTGAGGTAGAAGCTTGCACTTACTGGCCATCTGCCATGGGCTGGGCATGTAAGTCAGCTCACTCACTTTCCTTAATGACCATATAATGGTAGGAAAAATTCCAGGCCTACAGATCAGAAACCTGAGCTCACAGAACTCACCCAGAAGCACACAAGCAGTAAGGGAGAGGGATGAGACTCTAGGACCCAAAGCCTTTCTTTCACTGGAATTAACAACTACTACATTAACTTCGACTAGCAACTTCTTAGTCAAAGAATAACAAGTCCAAATGTAACAAAAGGATTACTTCAGATAAACTGTCCTTAACTAAACTACAATTTCCTGTACTACTTAAACTCTATTTTAAAAAAAAGGCTTAAAAATTACTTCAAGCTCCTTCATACGATTTGCAGACTGATTGAGTTCTTCCTTTTTTGAATTAACAGCTTTGAGCTCCTCTTGCAAATGAATAGCCTTTTCTGAAACAAAGAATCCATCAATTAAATGTTTTTCGAGTGAATGCAAATGTAATCATTAGGTCTGGCCAGTATGCCAGACCTAATGATCATTATTTCATAATCTAAAATAGCAGATGTAGGAACCAAATATTTAGCACACAAGTAAGACATAAGCCTTATGATTCAGTGGTGACATAAAGCTAGTACTGTCAGATGTGTGCTGAAGCTCTCCCTGTTAACACTTTTACCAGTTACCACACACAGCCCTACTATGGACAATCTAATGCCCTCCCAGACGAGGACCTATCAGTATTTTTTAATTTCTAGTCCCTCTAACACAAGTCTATGTAGAGTTGTCATCAAAAGATAATTTGCTGAATACATGTGGTACAAATCCACAAGAGGAATATTGGTCTCTGTACGATGGTAGTAAAGTTGCTGCTACACTTTGGGAATATGAAGTACCCAGCTTTGACTTACTCCCAACCATCTGTCTGAAATTTTCACCAAAAGTTCAACTTCTTGTTACAGGCAAATTTCCTAGAAACACATTGAAATGTAAACTACCTGTATTTGATCTTGGCCAAGAGGCTGAAAAACAGTGAAATGTAAAATATCTGAAGACTAAAAAATTACTCAACTTCCACAGACTCAGGTCAATGTATATACGAGGGGAGGAGCTTATATATCAAGTAAAAATACCACGAAGCATAAAAATATACTAGAAGCAAAAGAAATGCAGTCATGGAGGACAGAAAAGTTAAATATAATTTCCCAGAAGTAAAAGCTAAAGTCCTGCCAGACGTGGTGGGTCACGTCTGTGATCCCAGCATTCAGGAGACTGAGGCAGAAGGATTCCCACAATTTTGAATCCACCCTGAACTGCATAGTGAGGCTGTCTCAAAAACTCAAAAAAAAAAAAAAAAAAAACAGAAGAAAAAAAACTAAAGTATCTTGTGGTTAATAGTGATATTTACCAGACAGCAATAATTTGCTACCCCTTTTTGATAATCACAAATGTACTTATCAAAATATAATGAAAAGCTGGATAAATTACTGAAGATTAAAATCACTGGCCTTTGTGAATATACAGATGCTAAACATAAAAGTTTCCTTTTAAAGAAAATTTTAAATTATTTTTTATTTTGTAAAATCAAAATTATAAAAAATGTAATTCTAGAGTAAAAATGATGTATAAATTATATATCTTCTAGAATACAGAACAGGCCCAACTTAGAAAGCTAGTAAGTTACTTCAGAATTGAAAAATAAGGGTCTCCAGCCTTGATTACCTTTATTCTTCCTTTCATCTTCAATCAGCCTGTTAATTCGAGTGATGTAGTCATCCTTCAGTTCAAGTTGATACCTGAGAATCAAAAGGACTACTCATGAGTTCCCTGCCGTCTTGCTAGAAAGACTGCTATCCTAATAGGAGTTTATCTATGGCACAACAATAGAAGGCCTGAACATGACAATGTGCAAACTTTCAGTACTAAAGCCAGGGACCTAAATTCTCAACAAAAAATGTCTGAGAAAACTGTCTGTCTTGATGTTGTAAACTGGGGCCCAGAAGTCAACTGCACAAAATGAAGGGTGTTACCTTGAGGTTACTGAAAACAACTATGTCATATCTGGTCTCAACTGGCACACAGAGCAAAGTAAACTAAGCTAAACTTAACACAGCACACATCAGGGCCAAGAAGACAATCACTTTCCATCCACCAGCCATACCGTCCCACCTCCAACCAGGAGAACAACTTTTGCCCTTTGAGTCTAAGCATGGCATCGACTGCCAGTTACCAACAGCACTCTGTCCTGCCCGGCCATAGCAAAAGGCACATTTTCACGGAGTTTTACTTATGTGCACTAGTTAGGACCAGTCGCTCTCCTGGTTCAGAGATGGGAGGAAGAAAAAATGAACCCTTGGGTGCTGAGTACTGTCCAAGTTCTCACGCTTGCCAAAGTCATAAAAGGTCTCCCAGGCCATGGAAGGTGTCAAAATGATACTAAACAGTTCACTGTCTTCAGAACTACATATAACGAATATACACACTTTTACTCAATCATTCCTAAAGGTTTAGCATCTTTAGCAAAAGAATGGACATAAAACATATGGAGAGATCATTTCAAAATTGATAAATGGAAAGGTGCTGTTTTCTTTAATATAACTCTCGTACTAAACTCAAGAAGTCTTCTGAAGTACTACATAAAGACAGTAGAAAGGCCAATGATTATAAAACACCTGTGCCAGCTGAACTGATTCGTCATCTTGTCACACATTTACTTAACCAGTATTAACTGAGCAACTATCTACTGTTATATGCAGTGCTGTCACCAAAAAAAGCTACCATATCCATGTAACATCCTTGTACCCATATGATACTATTCCCCTGGTATACAAAACTCAGGCTATAACAACGCCAAAGTAACCATAGCTGTCCATGGTTTGCTTTCCATATATCAATTTTGCTTCATATCGTTAATTTTAGTTTCTTTCTCCTGATTTTGGCTTTACAGAATCTTGAATACAAAGCACATGTTCATGGACAAGTACTATAACCTCTAAGTAGAACAATTTATAAACTGTTAGGAGACCCATCTTTGTGGGTGAGTGCAGTAGAGGAAAATGTAGTTAGGAGTGACTATAGTTCCAATTCCATGGCTCATGAGCTATGCAAGCCCCAAGTCAGAAGGTGACCTCAAAAGCGAAGTGAACCACAGGCTCACATAACTGCTGGGGATGCTAGGAGAAAGGGAAAACGTATTATTCTCCACACCACATGGCTCACAACTACCCTAAGTCAAAGTGCTCGTGGGAAAGGACTACCAAATAGGTATTTTTTCAAACACTAAATTTTGCCATAAAGCATTATTAGTGTTATCTACTCCAGTAGTTTCTGTAACATTTCCACCAACTTAATTCAATGTTACTTCCTTAGGGAACTGAGAGATGGAGGGAGTGGAGTGGAAGGGGACATAAAAAGAATTAAAATGTGTTATCTACATGTACCAACTTACCACAATGAATATAATCATTATATATTGCAATCATATACCAAAAAATTTTTAAAAGGCAAACAATTACTTTAGAAGTTCATTCTTGAGCTTTTGGTCATAGGTCTCCTCAATATTCTTTATATTTTGCTCCCGTCTCCTAAGCACCTCAGCCACACTTTTATTTTTTTCTTCTTGGAGCTTCTGGGACCTGAAATTACGAAAAATATACAAAGTAAACAAACTATACTATCTGAGGTAAGGAATTGAAGGGAAAAAATAAGACATTTTCATGGCTTAACTGAGTAATACTATTTTGTGACCACCACCTACTGCAAAGTAAAAGGAAAATGCCAGAAGTTCTCTGTTTTAACAAACAGACCTAGTTACAGTGTAACCAACATCACAGGGGGAGCCGAACAGTAGCAGGGGTTGACTGGGGTGGGGAAGACTTATTAAGACCAAAGTAGTTTCTCACTTTAATCAACTTAGGGATGGAAAAATGATATTATTAGTTACAAAGTCACAAAAGTTACAGTGCTTATGTGCTTGTCTCCTCTGTAATACCAGCTTTAACTAGGGGATCTAAGCCATTAGTGCATAGATAACAAGCATGAAAGGTTTGATTTTATTATTTAATATCTATTATTGGATACAGATGGAAAAGTGTCAAGAGAGCAAACATTAGAAGAGTGATCAGGGCTTTCAAATGCCAGAGTCATCTCCTACATATGTAGGTATTTAACATGTCTTCATAGGTTTAGAAAATTGTTTAAATTTTTATTAGTCCATGTTTGTAGTACATAATTACATCCATTGTGGGGAGTTGGACCATATACAAAACACATCTTAATTCTTTTACTGGCTTTTCCTCTCCTTTCCCTCCATCTCCTGGTGCCCTCCCCATTGCAAAAAATCTACGTGTTCCTATCAGGTCAACAGTAAAGCCAGTTCTCAAGCAGAGGGTGGATTCACGGGTGCCGCTTAGATGAAGCCATCCTGAGATGAACTACAGAACTCCACAGAGGCGCCAAGTGCTTGCTCCCTCTGCTGGCTAACCTGGAAAGGCACATTTATCCCACTTGCTCAGGAGGCAAGCACAGCACAGTAAGTAAGTTACTATATAGCCATGAAATCTCTCTTCCCAAAGTTTGCTCCTTTCTCTCTCTTGATCAATTTGCTCCTTCATACCTCAGAAAGAGAGTAATCTAGGCACAGACAACAAAATCAAGTTAATTGATGTGCTCGCTTCGGCAGCACATATACAAAGTCAAGTTAATTGAGCCTACAGAAGCAAGAAAACAAGACAATTTCTTTACTAAGACTCCTAGAGTATCTATGAATGCTAATTAATAGCAGATTCCAAATAGGAAAGAAGATCTACCACACAAACTATAGATGGGTTAGCTTGTTATCAATCCCAGCTAGGATTTGTAGGATGAAAGATTGCAAATATTAGAAAAAGGGAGTGGCATACACTACAAGAAATACTTTCACCCATCCTAAGTCATAACACTACATTTCATTCTTACAGAAAACAGAGGGGTAAATGCAGCAAACCTGATATAAAGTCAGCTACATACATAAAACTATTGGACCTGAATGACTGAGGCTAACTTCACACAGGTGATTTGTTTAAGCTTGCCTCGATTATGTGCCTGGTCTTCTTATGCCTAATGATGATGCTTCCTTTTGGTTTTCATCTTAATTTCTAGTATTTCATAAGAAAAATCCTAGTCTTTGTTTTTCTTAACTTGTACCTTTCTAGAGCTAAGTTATAGCAGCTTTACAACCAAGAATTTTACTTCACAACTGACATTAGGATATTTAGATATATATTTAGCAAATCTTTTTCACCTAATTCTGAGTATTCAAAACAAACATGCATTACTTACAGTTCAAAAGCTTCAACTCTTTGCTTCAGGTCTGCTTCTCTGCCTCTTAACAAATCTATGTCTTTTAGCAGAAGTTGTCTTTGAGCATAGATTTCTTTTGTTTCACTCTATACAGGAGAATATTGATTTTCAGCAAGAAAAAAAAAAGAAAAAGGATTGGAACTCATATATTGCTTCCTAAGTTCCAGAAAACAATGAAAGTACATTTAGTGTAACACTTTCATCTCCAAGAGATTTCAATTCAAGCCATGCTTTTCCTCTATTTGTTGCATAAAATTTACCCCCTTGCACAAAAATTATTCTTCCAGTGTCTACTAACTTAATTACCCTATATTCCCAGTAGCCCATCTAATTCCTTATTTAGTTCTTTAACATTTATTTCTGAGTACCTTACTTAAAATTTCAACAAGTCCATCAGCAAGAAACAATTAAAATATGCATTCAGCAATGAAACTCCAGAAGAACAGAATTCCGCTGGTGATTTCATGGTGGTAGTGGTGGTGGATATTCCAGTCACCCTGGCTTGACATAAAAAAGCTCACCTGAATGACTGAACGAACCCTTGAATAAACAGGCCATTGTTCCACTGGAGTGTTCACTGAGCAAGGATGCATTAGCTAGTTATCACATGCTATACAACATATTGGGAGCTAGATATAAAAAAGCAGACATGATTCTCATCGTTCAGGCTCGCCATTTGGTCAGCGTGACAGAAACAAATAATTGCACTGACAGAAGGATTTTTCTAAGCAAGTACATAAAGACTATACATGGGAACAAGAATGAATCATTCAGTGGCAGTCAGGGAACACATCCCCACGGAGACATGTGAGCTGAATCCCCGAAGGCCAATATGGTGTTTTCAGGGGAGAGAGGAGCAGACAGGCAATCCAGGTGAAGGAACAGAGGCACACTGCTTCTGATGAGGATGCCAGTACTCTTCAATGGCTTCAGAAAACATTAAGCAAATGGGGATCTAGTCAGTCACCTATTGTAGAAATGGTGTTGGCCTACAAACAGTCTGGTTTATCTCAAAGATCTGTGCATCCAACTTTTATTTCAATAGGTGAATTACAGAGGGCATCCATTGGCCATGAAATATGGAGGTCTTGAGAAGCCCTAGGTGGATTCTAGGGGAAGCCTGTGACTCTCACAACTCCTGACAATCGCTACTCTGTGTACACACAACAAACAGTGCTACAGAGCCCAATGAGACCACTTGTGGACACAGGCTTCCAGCCACTTCTCAGCCTCTCCACTGCCATGCAGTCCCTTCCCGGTGATAAGATCAAAGGGGCACGTGAACAACCCTCCTGGCCCTGGACTCCACTAACCCAGGGACCCTCACCTTTGCTGCTTTTTGTAGCTTCACCCAGTGACTGCTTGCTGCACTATTTCTAGTCTCTCTCTGAAACCTCACCCCACGGCTCTTTACACTTGGCCAATCCTTACTCCTACCTGCCAGCCTCTCTGGGCCAATTCCTTATCACTTCAAGACCATGCTGTAGCTGTCCCTTATCCCTTTCCTATCAGGTCACCTTCTCCTCTGCTTCCAGCTCTCCCTTTACTACTGAGGAGGGCACAAGATCTTAATTCGAAAGCTGCCTTTCTTCAGTCAAGGATGTCAAGCTCTGCCAAGTTCTGCTCCCCAAGCATCTCTACCTTTGCACCTTGTTGAATGGACAGAAAGATAAAGTACTCACAAATTACCAATCCTCCAGAGCTCAGAGAGAAAACTTGCCTCCAGGCATGTGGTTTGATCTCTCACTTCTAGCCTCTAGACTCAGCTGGGCCCTCAACCCTGCCAACCAGTCCTCTCTGCATGAATACACTGTTTGCTCCTTGCCTATAGCAGCAGTTCTATACTCTAAGGCTCTCCTCACACCCCCACTGATCCCACCAAGTACCCAAGAAGATGGCGTTCACTGAATGTGTAACTATAATCTCACTGCGGAGGTTCACCCCCAACCTCGTTGTCTCAGAGGAGGTCTCATCCTTTGACCTACATCCAGGCCCCATCCAGACTCCTCCTCCAGGACCCCCTTCCATCAGGTGTCCCTCCCCTCACCTGGATCTTGAACCAATCTACCAACAGGTATAGGAAAGAGCCACCCATTCTTTCAAATATTACCTCCCGATGCTTTTGAATTCTTTCAAGAGTATTCTTTTCCTGAAAAATAAGAGCTTCAGTTTTTGCTTTATAAGTTGTCTCAAACTTGTGCCGGAACTCTGCTAATTCTTTTTCATACTTTTTTTTCTCTTCCATTTTAGTTTTTGCTATTTCAGTATCTTTAAAATGCTTCAACTGAAAATTGAAAGTATAGTTACTACAGTAAAGAAACAGTAACAAATTCTCTCTTCCTAGTTAGGCTTAATGTGACTGCTCTATCTAAATATATTATATTTGTTTAATTCATCTTTAATTTTATTCCATTCACTGTACCTCTAGGATTCAGCCAAAAGACAGAAATAAATGACATCTACTGGAAATTAAAATAACATGTAACAGTACAGTGTGCCATTCTTTAAGAAAGGTCTGATATGTTCTCCCACATAAGATCAAAATACTATATTAGAAGCAAAATATCACTTGTTAACATCAACAAGAGATATACCTTACCTTTTGACACATTTCTGCTTGAAGTTGCTGTTCTATTTCATTCTTATATTCATTTAACTTTACTTCTAAAGACTCTAGCTTTGCACGCTGAGGATAAGCATCTGCAAATTGATTGTCGATAAGCTGAAGCTTCTCCACTATTAAATACAACATATCAAATTAGGATACGTAAACCTGGTTAAGAGGCCACAAGCAGAGTATGCTTGGAGAAAGCTATAGGGTTATCTGCCATTTACTCTGAAATAGATCAGCTGAAATGGATTAATGAACAGGCAGATAAGGGATAAAGCCAATAAAATATGAATTTCATGGTAGCTTCAGGCATGCTAGTTTCACTGTAAGAACTGTTGTATATGTTTAAAAATGTTCTTAATAAAATGTTGTTGGGGGAATCAATAGTATAGTTTAAAACAGAAATGACTGGATTCTCCTCCTAGTCTCCAAGTGCCAAGGCTCTTTAAACCTGACATCTAGACTGAAAACAATGATCTTCGAAGAATCTAGATAAGGAGCAAAGTGACTGCCAGAGGGTAAAGCAACTACAGCACAACTGGGACTAAAGGAAAGCCTGTTGACCCTCAAGCCAGCACTCTTTCCAGGAGGCCTGTGACGATCATATAACTGTGGGCCAGAAGGAGCCACAGAACAAAGTGCAAACCTGACTGCAGTGTCCAAGCCCAACCATGTACGGCACCAACACCAGCAAGGAATGTATGCACAGGGTACAACAGACCGGCAGAAGCAGGCTAACTCAGCAACAGTTTGGCTCCTGTAGCTGTCACTTCAGACACATGTTTCCAGCTACTTTCCTGTATTTTTCAAATGCTCTATACCTGTGCAGCCCAACACAGGACTTCCTAGGCTCATGCGGCCTCTGAGTAATTGAAAAATTGTGGGATCAACGTACACTGAGATGTTCTAAGTGTAAAAATCCCACTAACTTTCCACTTTGGTACAAAACCTAAAGGAAACATCCTCAGTTTATACTGAGTACATAATGAAATATTTTAGATATGTTGGGTTAAATAAAACATTATTAAAAAGAACTTCACTTCTTTTTTACTTTTCTAATATAGCTTCCAGAATTTAAGTTACTTATACGGCTACCATTATTGGACTACACTGATTTACGATACACATGGAAAAAAAACATGGAATATATTTCTAATGGAGTTGAACTGATACTCAAAGGCCTAGTCATACATTACAGTTTTTAAAAATGGTGAATTTCTTCTCTTCTTACAAGTTAAAGCCACTATTATTTACAAATATGGACAAGCCAACAAACTGCTTAGCTACATCAACAAAATGCATGGTAGTGTAGAAATACTACATAAACTCTATTTCATGGGCCAAAAAAAGTCAGGCTCTAATATCATTAGTTCTGAGCTAGACTAAATGCTTCAAGTTGTTCTTCCTATAAAGTGCAGTGATAAGCCCAGGACTTCTCTAGCTCTTTACACAGCAAATAGTCTATGAAATTCTACCTTAATGTCTATAAAACAAAGTTTGCCATATGCAAGGTAGAATGTTTCAGTAAAGAGGGGTTAAAGTCAGCAAGCCAGGAAAGATGTAGGCCTTGGAACACCTGTATGATTTGGCCCCAGTGTAGCCCTGGTGATAATAGGGAACAACCCTGGAGAACAATGCCTGGTTCCACGTTCTAACAACATGATTCCAGGAAAAATGAAAGTCCTTGTCCCTTTCAGGTTGCTTCTCTCTAGTCTGAGGAGTACCCATGATAAATGAACCAATTTTTTCCATTTCAAAAGGCACCAGCAGAATTGAAATTAAGGAAAAAAGCTGGAGTTTTAATTACCAAGAGAGTCCTTGCTAGGAAACATTGAACTTGTCTGAGTTTCCACATCACAGCTGTCTTTAGCTTGATGATATTCTGCCAATTCTCTTAAGAAATTCATAAGGAAACCTGAAAAATGTATATAATTTTATTTCAAAACTTTCATCCAACTCTTCCTAGTTACTATTTATACAATCTTGTTTCTATAACATTATCATTCTTTTACATTATTTAAGAATAATTTGAGGAAAAACCATTTCAAGCATGATATAAACTCTAGAAGGATTAAGAACATTTACCAGCCTAATCACACAAAAGTTAAAAATTTATAGGTGGCATGAAATAAAATTAAAAGACAAGTGACACACTGGAAACAATATCCGCAAAAAATATGGAGGCCAAGGAATAATTGTCGTAACATCAAACAGCTCTTAAACAGAAAAACAGGAAAAGACAAAGACAAACAGTTCACAGGAAAAAAATTTGAATGTCAAACATGAAAAACATTTTTAAACACTGAATAAACAAGAACAAAATAATAAATATAAATTGATACTAAACAAAGAAACTGTATTTTCCCTACACTATTGCTGAAAATAAAACTTTGAAAATACTAAGCTTTGGTACGTAAGAGGAATACATTCATTACTTAGAAGGGACACCTGTGAGTGTTCATATATGTTCAAAATGTGGCCTTATCCCAGTCATTCTATTTCTATGAACTTACACAGCTGCACTCCTTTCACAAAGGCACAAAGGGTACAAGCTACAATGATCACGTCTAATGACAAAAAGCAAGTAAAACAACTAATTCTCCCTAACAGGCAGTTAAAAAATTCTTTTAATAATAGTCTTTGGCAAATAGGAAGAGAACCAAGAAACAGAGGGAAGGATAAGGAGGAGGGACATAAAGAGTGAACATATGTTTTGTACACGGACCAACTCCCCACAATAATGTAATCACTGTACGGTGCAAACATGAACTAATACAAATTTAAAATTTAAAACAATTAGTCTAGCCACTACAGAAAAATTGGAAGACTCTCGTTCTGCATCAGCCAAGTTATAGGTCTTTTATCTTTTTTGCTGAAGATTTCAAAACTCTTTTCAAGAATTTCAGCTTCCCTTACATTGGCAGAATCACACAGAAACCTCATGCTTGCCCCTGGGAAGACATCACTCCCCTACATCACATCACATATGAGCTACACAGGATGGGTCAGGAGCATCTGTAAAGAATGCACAAGCTGCCCCAATACAATATTCCCACTCAAAATGATTTCTTCCCAGAAACTCCAAGTCAGTTGTTTCTTTGGAGCTAACTGTATTTTTCTTTCCACAGTATGTATAAAGATTGTTGAGGTTTTTAAAAAAAAAAAATCTTAAAACACAAAATTTTAAGAATATATCTATGTTCACTGATTTCTCCCCAACTCAAAAATCCTCCTTCTAACTCCAAAATATCTTTATTCTGTGAAAACTTTCTTTCACTAAAAATGCTGACGGATCATCAAAGATGTGCCCCTCTACTGGAGTATGTCTAATGCTGTTTATTCCTTGTCTTCAGTTCCATGGTCCATACTTTTCCCAGCCCCTAAGGAGTCCCTCTATCTCCTTGCAACACACACTCACACCCACCTCTGTGAGGGATTTACCTACCCTCTTCCATTTACTGAGTCAATCATTTACTTTATCAGCAATGGACTCAGAGTTGTTTATTTTACATTTGGGGTTATAATGTGTACTTTTATTTAGATAAGCCAATATTTTGTTGTACCAATTTGTTCCGGCTTTGATCTCTGGGAGCTTTCTCTGTGGAATTTGTTTTAAACACTACCTTACAGTGTGGCATTACAAGATGCTACAAACTCATTTTGTATAGTCTCTGCTCCATTTGCCCTTTCTCCAGAGAGCCCTGGTTCCTTTTACTATAGAATGGCAATAGAAATCCAGACAAACAAAAACATTCAGCAAAATTTTGATTCCATTTGCAGGCTCCACACTGGGTTACAAACACAACTACAGCCATCTTCCCCCAAATTATAAAACAAATTAAGTTCATAAACCAAGGTACAACTATATCTATAGATACTTCTATGTACTTCTGTGTATTAGGCCAAACGTGGCTTCATTCGGATGTTTCCAACTAGTTTTTTACTACATGGATCACTCTAGCCTCCTCCCTTGTTTATCCGTAAATCTCCATTCAAACAGTAAAAAAGCCAGCTCCTGCCATTGATTACCCGTGACTTAACTCTCAATTCCAGCATACATATACAAATGGCTCTGGAACTGGTAACCAGTGTTTCTTGGCTTGAAACTACACCCCACCCCTCTCAACCTGAGCAAATTATCCTTCCATTATTTTCTCACAGTCGGCAGTCCATCCTGGGGTTACCAGCCAACTAAATTTGCTTTAAAGCTTGCTTTATGCTGTAAACTTTCCCAGGTTTTGACAGATGTAGTGTCATGTGTCCGCCATGGCAGTATCACACAGGATACTCTCACCACCGCAGAAATCCTGTGCTTCTCCTTCAACCTCCTCATCCCTTTGCTCCAAATCCCTAGCAACCACTGATCTGTTTACCATTTCCAGAATATCATATAATACAATGGTGTAACACATAGCCTTCTCAGATTGGCTTACTTTGTTAACGATATAAATTTATATTTGTATATAGCTTAATAGGACAGATGTATCTAACTTTAATAAAGCTCTACTGTTCTATTTTTTCATTTCTATGTCATGTTTTGGGTGATATATAACTCATCACAAATGTTTGTACATGTTTTCACCTGTGCTTTAGCCTACTAGTTTTTCTGGGCTTTTGTCAATCACAAGGAAGGATTTTAACTTCAAGAAAGCAAAGAGCCAATGTCAAAATTTCCTACCCATAATTTTTCTGGGCATCACTCTCTTAAGTGGAAAAACTAGAAGTGGAAAGAATGGGTGAGTAGAATCTAGGAGAAAAATCTATGGCCATGCAATAGATCAGCATCTCCAGAGTAGACAGTATAAAGTAAGACCACAGGTCTGGTTCAGGAGACAGAGAACAGTGAGGTACAAATATTTTCCTACCAGTTTGTTAGCTCTTTTATTTTTCTTTTGTTTTTAAGATAGGTTTTCCCTTCATGTTCCAGGCTGGCCTTGAGCTCACTACGTAGCCTAGGCCACCTGGAGCTCATCATCTTCCTGCCTTAGCTTCCTGAATGCTGGAGTTACAGGGATGTACCCTCATGCCTAATTCCTACTTTTTTTTTTGAGACAGGGTCTTGCTTTGTAGTTCAGGCTGACCCTGAGCTCACTGTGTAGCCCATGCAAGCCTCGAACTCAGCAATCCTCCTGCCTCTGCCTCCCAAGGGCTGGGATGACAGGCGTGAGCTACAACGCCCGGCATTGTGGTATGTGGTACTGATTGCTGGTGGGCGTGAGTCACCAAGACCAGTACTGTTGTATGTGGTTACCAGGGATCAAACTAGGGAGCTTGTGCTTGCTAGGTAGGCACCAAAACCACTGAGCTAAATCTCTGGCCCTCCTACTTGTTTTTTGATGGTCTCAATCTTTTAATTGGAAGCTACCAATTTTTAATATAATTTTAACAGTAGCTATTTTATGGTTAGCAAAGAGTTATATCCAAATTTTGGCACTAGGATGCTTATAGTTACAGTTTCTCTGAATTGCAAAAGTTTTAGATACATGCTGGGTGAAGATAGTAAGGGTTGTTACTCTGATGTCTTTCTGAACTGGAAGCATTTAAGAAGACTGTATAAAGGTAAAAAAAATTTTAAGTATAATATAAAATGCCTTTAATAAGTAGATTATTTGTCAACAACCCCTGAAACCCCAAATTTTCTTCTCAAACAAAGCAACAGATATTAGCTATATACCTCAGGACTATGATGTCCAATGTAGTTAATTAAATTTAAATTAAATTAAAAATTCAGTTGTTCAGTCTCACTAGCCACATTTCCAGTGGTTAACAGCCATGTGAGGTTAAGTGGCCACCACATGAGACAGCACAAATACAAACATCTTCATCATCAGATTGCTACCCTGGATGGCACTACCTTAGCATTCAGAATCAGGGCACTTACTAGACTTAAGATTTTGTAGGCAGGGCCGGAGATTTAGCTCAGTGGTTCTGGCGCCTGCCTTGCAAGTGCAAGGTCCTGAGTTCGATCCGGTAACCACATACAATGTTGGGCGTGGTAACCCACGCCCACCAGCAATCAATACCACATACCACAATGCTGGGTGTGGTGGCTCATGCCTGTAATCCCAGCACTCAGGAGGCAGAGAGAGAAGAATTACTGAGTTCGAGGCTTGCCTGGGCTACATAGTGAGCTCAGGGCCAGCCTGAACTACAAAGCAAGACCCTGTCTGAAAAAAATAAAGATTTTGCAGGCAGCCCAGAGTGTCCTGTGATCTAAGCAGAAATGACCCCTAGGAATCCTGACAGTTAAACAAGGGACCAACAGTGGTTGAAAGTTGGTTCTGAAAGATTTACTGAGTAAGTTCTAAAGGAAAGAATGTCCTAATGGGGATGGCATCAGTTTTGGCAACAGACAAAAATCCAAAAGTAAACCAGCACAGAAGGATGATGACACAAGGTCACGAATTATTTTAAAGACCAAAAGATTAACTATGCATCAAAGGCAAGTTCCCAGCTTATATTCACACTACAAAGCCCATCATCAAATCTAATGTATGCTTAAGCAACCACAATACCTATGGACTCTTATTAAAAGTTATGATCAAGGGCCAGAAATTTAGCTCAGTGGTTCTGGTGCCTGCCTAGCAAATGCAAAGTCCCTGGTTCAATCCCTGGTAACCACATAGAATACCAGACGTAGTGGCTCACGCCCACCAGCAATCAGTACCATATACCACAAACGCTGGGCTTGGTGGCTCATGCCTGCAATCCCAGCACTTAGGAGGCAGAGGCAGGAGGATTGCTGAGTTTGAAGCTTGGCTGAGCTACATAGTGAGCTCAGGGCCAGCCTGAACTACAAAGCAAGACCCTGTCTCAAAAAAAAAACCAAAAAGTTATGATCAAGGCCAAGTTTAAGACAATTTATTAGGTATGTATAAATATTTTTTTAAAATGTTAAGTGATTCCTTCGGCAGCACATATACTAAAAAATATTTTTTAACTTATGACCAAAAGATATCCTTTAAACAAATATTAACACATTCAATATTTTATAAATTGTATTTAAGGGAGACACCTAGGATAGTGATATTTGGCTAAGTCTTATCTGTGTGTGTGTGTGTGTGTGTGTGTATGTGTTTGTGTGAACACAGCCCAGTATTTGTACAAAGAATTTTTAATTTTTTTTTTTCCAGACAGTTTCTCACTTTGTAGTTCAGGCTGACCCTGAGCTTACTATGTAGCCAAGGCAAGCCTCCAACTCAGCAATCCTCCTGCCTCTGCCTCCCGAGTGCTGGGATTACAGGCATGAGCCACCATCCCTGGCACTGTGATGTGTGGTACTGATTGCTGGTGGAACTGAGTCATTATGCCTGGTATTGTTGTATTTGGTCACTGGCGATTGAGCCAGGGACCTTGCACTTGCTAGGCAGGCACTGGATCCACTGAGCTCAATCTCCAGCCTCTGTACAAAGAATATTGTTCAATCTGTTAGCCGTGCTCTTTCTTGATCACTGTTATCGATTTCCTTAGAATATCTAAGAGTTAATAAAAAGAATTGAAAATGCCAAAAAATAACCTACATGTCAGCATAACATATGAAATGTTACTAATATTTAAAAACTGAGCTGTAGTCAACAAGTAAAATCAAATGATTTAGTTCAAATTAAATTTCATATTCCTCCCTATAAAATTTAATAGCTTTATACTCTCATGGGAAAAAAGTACATACAAAAATGCTGCTAGTTCCCACAAGATGAAGATCCTACCTTTGTGGTTTTCTTTTTCAGATCCTGAAACCTGTTAAAAGAAAACATTTTATATTTACTCAAGAATTCAGGTATAATGAACAAATCAAAGCAGGCCATCAAAACTAAATCTTACCAGTGATTTGTAGAGACTGGATGTGGGGCTGATTTTAATGAGCTGTAATAGATCTTGCATAGTAAATACCTGAAGAGAAAAAAAAAAAGATTAGTTATACTTTTACATCAATATTTAAATGATCAATTAGGATATGTTTCTGAATGATATTAGGAATCATACTTCAGATTAAATAAAGATTATACCTATGTTGTTAATGAAAAATTGGACCTATTTCTTATATTGTTACCATAAATGTAATAGTTGAAGGTTAGGATATGTTTTAAGTAATGTAATTAACCCTCAAATCCTTAACGTCAAACATGCTATGCCTAACATAAATGACAGAAATGGTTAATGCCTTTCACACGATAAAGTGTCTAAAGAACCAATAAATAGATGAGGGAATTCCAGGTCTTTATGTTGTAATTACTACTTAAATATATAAAGAAACTAGTTTTTAATGCCCTTACAACTATGAATGACTACAAAGTACTCAAAATATTTTAAATACACATTTTGAATAGCTATCCATAATGTGTATTTCTACCACAGTTACTATCATTTACCATATCCATCTTGAGAATAATGTGATACATTAATTTGTTTTCAAATAAAGAAAACATTCTGCATAATATTTTATGAGTTGAAACCACTAATGCATGAACTGGATTAATCACTGCCATAATTACATAATTATTCATTACTCATACGTTAAGCAAATTGAAGAACATATCATTAGAGAGATAGAGAATGATGGGCTAAGAATGAATCGCTAATTTTGATAAACAGAATATAGTTCTTAATGAAGAAACAGCATATTTAAATTTCAGGATTTCATTCAAATACTGATGTTCTTATTTCCTTAAAACTCTAGAATATGAAACTTTTGAATAATTACAGATGAATAGAGTAAAAAGACAGGGACAATCAACAAGTATGAACCTTGATGTAAACTATAAAGTTTGATAAAGATGTCTCAATGTAAGTTCATCAGCTACAGCAAATGTACCATCCAGAGGTGAGGTGGTGACAGTAAGAAGTTTGTGCACGTGTGGGATTGTGGGTATATGGGAACTCTCGGTATTTTCCACTCAATTCTGCTGCGAACCTAAAACTGCTCTGAATGAAATAAGTTATTTTTCAAAAAGCACAAACACAGGGATGTTTGCTACATCTACTTTTAAAATAATAAAGTATACTAATATATTGACAAAAATAGTTAAAGTAATCAGAAAAGGGATAAAACAAAAGATGTTTTATAGAGTATTTTACAGCTTTACTTAAATCATTCAATAGTTTCTTTTACACAATTACAAAGCAGAGAAATGTGACGACACTGCAACACTGTAAAAAAGAGCACATTTCAGTGACCTCATGTTAATAGTTATGCCACATATAAGTTATGTAGCCTTGAGCAAATCACCTGTCCAGAGTCTGGCTGGTCTTCTGCAACATGTGACACCTACATTGCGCCTAGCTTGGTGCCAGGTTCACAAGAGTCTTTCAAAAGAAATGGCAGTTAGAAACTAATTAGACTACATAGAATTTAAGATCAATTTCAGTTCCAAAAGACTGAGAAACCAAAGAATTAATGACAGTCACATTCAGTACCTATTTATTATGAAAAATTACACACTATATTAAATTGTGTATGACAGACAGATACAATGTGAGTTCAAAGAAGAACAAAAAATGGAACTAGCTGGTCGAGAAATACTTAGCAGGCTTGGAATACAGCTCCTTGGGTCCAGTCCATTGCTCCACATACATAAAAAGAACACTTAGCTATAATACAGTACCTTACAATTATTGGAGGATAAAAACTATTAGTAGAAAATTCCAAAACAGAAAGTGTTTACCTTCTCTTTTTCCAAACCACTTTCTGGAAAAAAAACAGAAAGAGAATATTCATAGCCACATCTCTGTAAGTGATCTGCCACGAGGGAATTTGAGGCGCCTATTAAGAGGGTACTCCCTTCCACTGAGATGGACCGAGGCTGCAGTTCTCCACTTAATACAGGGTGCACCAATTCATGGATGAGCTGGTTTCTGAGTTGTGTCTGTGCAAAACAAAACAAAATAAAATACAAAAAAAAAAAAAACAGAGAGGGAAGAAAATACAAGAGGGAAAAAATTTAGCAGGACTGGTTCACTAGAGATACATAAATATTTGTCTTTGCTGATTTATCTTCATTTCCAGAATGGTTCTAGTCCATGGGCACAAATTAGTATCTAAATTCTACACAATCTGTCTGTCCTGGTGAGAAAAGTAGCCCAGTGAGTTCAGACAAAATCTTTTTTTTTTTTTTTTTGAGACAGGGTCTCATTTTGTAGTTCTGGCTGGCCATGAGCTCACTATGTAGCCCAGGCAATCCTGGAACTCAGCAATCCTCCTGCCTCTGCCTCCTGAGTGCTGGGAATACAGGTGTGAGCCACCATGCCTGGCACTGTGGTGTGGGCGTGAGTCACCACGCTCAGTATTGCTGTATGTGGTTACCAGGGATCAAACCAGGGCCCTTGCGCTTGCTAGGCAGGTGTTGGCACCACTGAGCCAAATCTCCGGCCCAGACAGACAAAACCTTTCTTTTCCCAGCTCCCAGGTGGACTAGTGGTCAGCCAGACCACGTGTGGACTCTAAGTTCGCTTCCCTAAGAGCACAGATGCCTATGACTAGGAATCAAGGAAAGGAGACTATCTGACCACATCATACCTGTCCAGATTGCTGGAGGTTGTGAAAATACTGCTGAATCAAACCAGTGTATCAGGCAACTTATCAAAGTAAAACTGGGTTTCCAAAAGGAAGAAATCTTCAAACCCAAAGACGTATTGAGTTCAATCCTATGGGCAGTGGGGGTGGTGCTGGACTCTTACAAAGAGTATTACCATTTCAAGCCATTGTTAAATACAATAATCTTTTTGTAATTTATAAATCATGAAGTATAGGTTTGGAGTGTGTAATTTCTTTATATCACAGGCATTAATAACCATTTGGAGGTTAAGAAAATACCCCAAGTTAAAAGGATTATTTTATTTTAATCTGTTCTGCATATATACAATTAGGCTGAGCTTAAGAGCAAATTGCCTAGATCCATGGGAAAAATATCTCATAATTCATAGTAACAGAAGCAACAAATGGAGCTGTTGTGAAAATACTGGAAGGAAGCAACAAATGGAGCTGTTACTTTACCTTTCTTATATCCTTTAACTACAACAGAATGATGCATAATAACTAAGAGAGCAAGACTTCTGCATTTAAAATTCTGTATTTAAAAAGACATTTACATTGAATAAAATATGCATGTTCAGTCTCATCTAAAAGAATTCACTACCTGAAATAATAAACCAAAGAAAGAGTAACTACAATATCCTTCATCAATAAAGTTTACAAGGAGTTTAATTACCCTAAACCTATAACATGGTATACGCAGATTGACCTTAATATAAGAATTCAGGATGTCTTTTTGTATATAAGTAATGCAAGAGAACAAAGTAGAAAAATGAGTGATATAAACTGGTGAAATGAAAAAAGAGGAAAAAATGAAATGACATTATAGTAAAAGAAACCATCAACAGGGAAGAGACAACCCAGTATAGGAAAAAAGTTTTGCTAGCTGTTACTCAAAGGACTAATATCTACAACATATAAAGAACTCAAAAATATCAGACCTCCCAAATTTAAAGATCCAATCCAAAAATGGGAATCTGAAATGAATAGGCACTTCTCAGATGAGGTAGAAAGAGCAAATAAATATATGAAAAAATATTCAACATCACTGGTCATTAGAGAAATGGTACGTTTCCAAAAGAATTAAAAGCATACCACAGTGATACATGCACACTTATGTTTAGAGTGGCACAGTCCGTAATAGCTTAATCTTGGAAACAGCCCAAATGCCCATCAACTAATGTTATGGATAAAGAAAATGTGATTTTTATATACAATGGAGTACTATTCTGTCATAAAGAAGGATAAACTCAAGACATTTCTAGGTAAATGTATATACCTTAAGACCATACTTTTAAGTAAGATAAATTGGACACACATGTTTAAATACCAAATTGTTTCCCTGGTGTGAGAAACTGAAAGTGGAAATAAGGATCAAAATGTATATAGTAAAAGATACTGGGAAATGGAAAGAAAATGGTCAAATAAGAAGGGAACTAGGGAGAAGGGAGAGGAAAAGGAAAGAAGGGACAGGAAAAAAGAGAATATAAGGAAAAATGTAAACAAAGCTTTTGTAAATAAGGAGAGGAAGAGGGGTTGAAGGGAAGGGAGGGGAATGGGAAAAAAAGCAACATATATCATGTACAAGTACAAACTATGATGAATGTTATCATTATGTATATCTAAAAGGTACCAACAAATGTTTTGTTTAAAAAAATACTGATATCCTTTGAGTGAAAAATCCAAATAGAACATAAATTAGGCTAATTTTAAAAATCAGAATTCATCTTTACTAGTTCTCAAACAGTAAAAGTTAGTTCAGTCTGAGAAAGTAAAGATCTACCTGCTACTGATCAAGTTGGACTATCGTAAAGTGTATATCCAGCTACAAAATGAACAGGAACCAATACTTCTCAGGAGATCACACTAGCTACAAAGTGAACAAGGCCAGAATTACCCAGACATCAAAGCCAAAGGAGAGTTTGATAAAGATAACGATCAGCTAATACCAATCAGGACCATACATATACAGTGATACAATCAACTCTAACCCAGAATAGGACCCACCCAGAAATGGCATGATTGTTCAATATTAGGGAAGTATATTAATGAAGTATAATTAATTCCAAGTGAGTTAATACACTAAGTTAATTACAGATGAGATAAGGAATTAAATATAAAAAAGTCTTTTTCATATTTAAAAAGTGAATGAATGAGAGGCATGGCAGTGCACACTTATTATCTCAGAACTCAAGAGGTTTAGGCAGGAGGATAGTGACAAGTTCAAGACCATCCTGGGCAATATGGTGAGTTCAAAGCCAGCCTGAACAACACAATGAGATCCTGTTAAAAAAAAAAAACAGATAAACAAAAGTCTAAAAGTGAATAGTTATTCTCTTAGTCAAGTATGAAAAATAAAAAGTAAAAAGATTTGATCGTTTAAAAATGTTACATCAATATTTTGAGGCCAAATTAAAATTGAGCACACAGCTAAAATATCACAATAGAAATAAAAGGATTAACAGTTTCTACTAAAACATTAATAACAAAACACTAACACTCTTAGAAAAAAATGGAAAGGAATATGAACTGCTCATCAATGAACAAATGACAGAAAAGATGTGAACCCCATCAATCAGCAAAGGAATATTAGATATAAAAATACATTTTTTTCCAATTTTAGATTGTTAAAAAGTATAAAGAGTAATACTGGAGTGAAACAAACATTCCCAAACTGCTGATTAAACATAAACTAATATAACCTAGAATAAGATGTACACATCGATAACCTTAAAAAATGCTTATGTTCTTTGACCCAGTAGTGTGATTTAAATTGTGCTATGCAAAAATGAAAGATAAAAATTAATGGTAAGCGTGGACTTGGATATAAACTAAACATTCAACAAAAGGGAATGCAATATAATTTATTTATACATCCAAAGATGAGATGAGCCTGCTGTTACTGAAAATAAGTATTTCAAGAAATTTAAGGCAAAAAGGAAATTCTCTCCAAATAATTTAAAACAAGATACATGCACATTACACCAACTGTGACTGAATTAGACATCATTTCTCCCCTTCTGCTTTTCTGTATTTTCCAGATTAATTTGTTTTTACGAGGTTACAACATCAATGGGCAAGAGGGTGGTACTAATCAAGCTTAGTTTTCCTTATTTCCTAGTGTAAATATACTTTTGAAATGTACGCTGTAAACAAACAGCTAGTCCTACTCCTTGCTGTTAAAATATGAAATGTACTAATACATATTTTCTATCTGTATTAAATGTTATGTCTCAATGTATTTTAAGGCAAAAAATTTCATTCCTCTAACTGCTCTGCAGTAAGCAGTACACTTATTATTTTCTACATGTAGTCAATGACCTTCATCAAACATACTACAAACCCACCTATTAATTCAGCAACTAGTTTACCAGATTCATAGAACAAGTCTAATGGTACTAAAATGCATCCATTACATAAATGTTACCGCTCCTATCATAATGCCAGTTCCATAAATCTATTATTTGAATAGGCTCTTGTAAGACAACTGAAACTCAACACTTTTCACATAAAAGTGTAACTCACCACTACAATCTATACATCGTCCTACTTCTAAAACCCAAGCCATGATGAATTTAAATGTGGAGTAGTTGTTGCAGGTTACACTTGCAAAAGCTGAAACTCAGATCTGTCTAAATCTGATACCTTTAACGTGTCCAGTACACCTCGATCTTTAAACGTCTGGTAGAGCTTTTTGCGCAGTTCATCTTGACTCAACACATCATACTTGGGGGGCATGATGGACTGGAAGAGAAAATGGATACAAGTTACCTGGGGGGCAGAGGGCAAGTGAATTTCTTAAAAACAGCCAGTGGCTGCTGGAGAACTCTAAAATGCCTATGGAGAAAGGCGTTTTTTTTTTTTTAACTGAATTCTTTATTGGTACATTTTATATACAGCAACACACCTAATTCAGAAGGAAACCTATAGACTGAAAATAAAGGAAAAGCGTTGTAAGGACGCAAACATGAGACTTCCCTCCGTTGGTCCCATGAAGTGGCAGATGTGTGTACCGGAGTTATCACCCGTCTGTGCTTCCTCCCGAACCCGCTCCACTGTGACGCAATTCGAGGCCCAGCCCGGGCTGCTGGCGTTGGACAAGAGGGAGTCCCTGCCTTCAACACCCCGTGTCCGGGGTGACTGGAAGAACAGTTGGGCTGAACGTTCAGCCTAGCACTTCTAAGCGGAACATGGCACAGGCGCTCACTCCCTCTCCGCGGTTCTGAAGGGTAGGTGGGGCCATGACCTAGGCGACTCTCAAAGGCAGCTGGAAGGCGGTGTACAGGAGGAAGAGCCCCGGCAGCCTGGGAGGACCGAGTTTTCACCGCTCGGAAACCGTTCCAGCACTCCCCAGATCCTCTGAGCGTCGCCGCCTTTGTCCAAACAGCCGCGGCGTCGGAGCCCAGCGGCGCAGCGTGAACCGGAAGCTGCACCCACATCTCGCGAGAGCTCATTAGCGGAGAGTGTCTCGCGAGGACTGCTGGTGGAGTCCGGGTTGAAGCTGTGGAGCGCGGGTCTCAACCCCGGGAACTGACTGGGCGTTTCCGTTGTTGGTGTCTCAGGACAGGTAGGGGTTGGAGCGAGTGGGGGGCGGGCGCTCCGAGTCCTTAGGGAAGTCCCAGGTCCCGCGTGACGCGGACGTTGGCAATGTACCTCAGCCCCCTCCATCCCCTAACCGGCCGGTTCCATCGCATACTACCTGACTGAACTCCTCTCCGTTTCGACCTGCAAATGTTTGTCTTTTGGAGGCTTGATTTTTCACTGCTAAAATTATTTGTTGTAAGACGTAGTCCTGCGCATTGTAAGAAATCACCAGCGTCCCTGATCTGTCTTAATAATGCACATCGCTTCTGTGCGCGCCCGTGTGAAAACCAAAAATGCCTCCAGTCGTTGTCACATGTCCTCAGGGTGGCAGAATCGTACCCAATTAAGAACGACAGAACCAAACTTTATAATACTCACCTTTGTGTGCTGTGAGAAAGATAAAGTCGAGCCCAGTCCCCAGGATACGAACATCTAATTGGAAAGCAAAACCAAATCTCTCAGAAGCAGTAATGAAAACATTACAGCCTGAAAATAAAACAAGAATTAAGATGCATTGTAGGTAGGGTAAAAGCTCGGAAAAAGGACAGGCAGTTGAAAATGGGAGTGGTCAATGCCGGCCAGCTGTGTAAAAAAAGTGTCACTTTGCCGGGCGTGGTGGCTCACGCCTGTAATCCCAGCACTTGGGAAGCAGAGACAGGAGGATTGCTGAGTTCAAAGCTTGCCTGGGCTACATGGTGAGCTCAGAGCCACCCTAAAGTACAAAGCGAGACCCTGTCTCAAAAAAAAAAAAAAAAAAAGTGTCACTCTGCCGGGCGTGGTGGCTCACGCCTGTGATCCCAGCACTCAGGAGGCAGAGACAGGAGGATTGCTGAGTTCGAGGCTTGCCTGGGCTACATAGTGAGCTCAGGGTCAGCCTGAACTAAAAGCGAGACCCTGTCTCAAAAAAAAAAAAAGGGGGGTTACTCGTCAATGTATGTATGATTGGTAAAATTTAGATAGTGAGCTCAATGGAGAACATCACATAAAAGATAAAATGAGCAAGGGCATAAAAAGTCAGGACCTTTTTAGAGACAGTGGAAATTCTGGTGTGACTCCAAAGTAGTTTGCTGGGAATATAAAATATCTCAAGTCCTACCTAAGAGGACAAAATCGGGTTGCTGTCAGCACTCGGGAGGCAGGGACAGGAGGATTGCTGAGTTCGCGGCGGCTTGCCTGGGCACCATAGTGAGCTCAGGGCCAGCCTGAACTACAAAGCGAGACCCTGTCTCAAAAAAAAAAAAAAAATCGGGTTGCTGTCAGTTTTGTGCACAGCACTGAAGAAGACTATGATGAGTTTTTAGCTCTGGCTGTGGAAAATTTAAAGTATTTCAAAGGAATATATTTCATAGCATGTGACTAATTAGTGTTAACAGCTGGGTGTGGTGACTCATGCCTGTAATCCCAGTGCTCCGGAGGCAGAGGCAGGAGGATTGCTGTGAGTTCAAGGCTTGCCTGTGCTACATAGTGAGTTCAGGGCTAGCCTGAACTGCAAAGCGAAAAATAAAATAAAATTTGTATTAGTCCATGTTAGCAGTGCATAATGATTAATTCATTGTGGGAAGTTGGCTTACATACGTAATACATCTTTATTTTTTCATCCTCCTCCCTGTCTATCCTCCTCCCTCCCTCTATCCTTAGGTCTCCTTACCTTTTGCAAAAGTTCTATCTCCTTGTTTCCTATTATCTATCTTTTATGTTCCTCTTTAATTTATTTAATACTTTGGGTTTCTCATATAAGTCATTCAATATTTAAGCTTGTATATTTGATTTATTTCACTTACTATTCTGACTCAAAGTACATCCATTTTCCTACAAATGATTTAAATGTATCCTTTATGGTAGAGTAGTACTCCATTCTGTATAAATTCCACAATTTCTTTATCCGTTTGTTGATGGACATATAAGCCACTTCCAGGATTTATCTGTTATGAGTTGTGATGCTATAAAAATGAGTATGTATGAGGGCCGGAGGGTTAGCTCAGTGGTTCTGGCACCTGCCTCGCAAGCGCAAGATCCTGAGTTCGATCCCCAGTAACCACATACAATGCTGGGCATGGAGACTCATGCCCACCAGCCATCAATACCACATAGCACAGTGCCGGGCGTGGTGGCTCATGCCTGTAATCCCAGCACTCGGGAGGCAGAGGCAGGAGGATTGCTGAGTTCGAGGATTGCCTGGGCTCCATAAGTGAGCTCAGAGCCAGCCTGAACTACTAAGTAAGACCCTGTCTCAAAAAAAAAAAATGAGTATGTATGGATCACTGTAGTATAATATCTTTAACTCTTTTGTGAAGATACCTAGAAGGAGAAGAGCTGAGTAAAATGGAATTTCTACTTTTAGTTCTTTAACGAATCTTTGTACTGATTTCTGTAGTGGTTGTACAAGATTATATTCCTACCAATAATGTAGAAGGGCATGTAGGTTTTTATTGGAAATAATTGTGGAAGAAGGACTTTGTTGGACTTTAAAGGGTGGTTTGGACATTCAATCAGGAAGAGCGTCTACTTTTTTTTTTTTTTTAAAGCATCAGGGCCTGAAGACATTTTCACACTCACCCCTACCTTTGGTCCCAAAGTTGAGGTAGAATTAGATTAAATATTCCCCCAAAAGCCAGCAGAAACTCGACAGTGGGGGGAAACTGCTTATAATATTAATAGAAAATTTTCCCATTAGAGACTTATCAATAGGATTTTTACTGCACCTTCTCATTTAAAGAGACGTGTCTTGTCTTGTGCCACACCACTTCAGTCTTGCAGCCCCAGCCCTGTGGAACAACTGAAGGAAACCACTGCTGTCCAGATCACAGGGCAATTTTCGAGAAGTTAAAAAAAAAAATGGATGGCTTTGGAACTGGAGTTTATGAGTTTTGCCTTGCATTTGCCTGCAACTTAAAATTGTTGAGGGTTGACAGACTTCTGAGTTCTCTGAGTTCAACCTCCCACTGTGATGCTGGTGGTCCTCTACCTGCCTCTTACTCACTTTTAGATTCTTGGTAACTTCAGATGACCCTCCTTGAGTTTGGCCTGTGGAGCAGTGTAGAATGAATCTGTCCATTGCAGAGTTAGCAGAGACTAAGAAATACAGAGTTGGCCCTCATGTGGGCCCTGCACTTCCCCAAACCAGAGCAGACATGAATAATTGATCACAGAGATTGCCTGCTGACTGCACTGACTGCAGATTCTTTCTTAGCACCAGTTCCTGGCAGTCACTACAAAGTGATTAGAATTGGCACAGAAAAAGAAACCTTTTGCCATTCCTAGTCAAACCCCTTTTCTATTAAACAGCATATTTAAAAATAGTATTGTGTTGGGCCGGAGGTTTAGCTCAGTGGTTCCGGCGCCTGCCTCGCAAGCGCAAGGTCCTGAATTCGATGATGCCCGGTAACCACATATAATACTGGGCGTGGAGACACGCCCACCAACAATCAACACCGCATACCACAATGCTGGATGTGGTGGCTCATGCCTGTAATCCCAGCACTCGGGAGGCAGAGACAGGAGGATTGCTGAGTTCGCGGCGGCTTGCCTGGGCACCATAGTGAGCTCAGGGCCAGCCTGAGCTACAAAGCGAGACCCTGTCTCAAAAAGTAAAAAAAAAAAAAATAATAATAATAATAATAATAATATTGTGTTGTACCTCCCCACCAAAACAGCCTATTCCTTTCTTAGTTTAAATATCCTCAGTTCCTTCACTTCTCATTTTGTTTCTAAAGGATTTCCTAGGTTAGATCTCACTCTTGGCCCTAACTTATTATTTTAGAGTTATTGATCCTAGAACTGAGTATGTTCTTAAAGGTGGTATTATTAGTAAAGAAGGCATCAGCACCTTGCTTGGACAACTGTTTCTCTTAATGTAACCTAGAATTACTTGAGTTTTTTGGGGCATTTTATCAGACTGCTGCCTCTTGATGAGCTTGCAGTAAATGAAAACTTTGGACTTAGTGTAGATAGATTGCTCTTAATCTAGGTTTCCCTTTTCCTGCTGATTTTTTTTTTAAACTCAATACCAGGCTCTATTTCTCATCTTCTTAGATTATATCTTGTTAACTTCACCTAACTCCCCTAGCCATGGATATCTTTTTAAATCCTAACTTTTGCCTTCTAATAAATTAGCTACCCTTAGCATTATTTTTGAATGTGGTAGATTATTTTCCTCCAATTATTGACTCAAATGTTCAGCTAGGCTTGTTAAGGTCAACCTTAGACCCTCCCTGGAGACTCTGGACCATAAATTGACAAAGAGCCGTCCATTTCTTTGAGTATTAACACACAAGTCTGCTATGAATGGTTCCTTTTCCAGCAGACAGAGTGCCTACTGGGCACTCAGTTGTAGCCCTGGAGATGCCACAGTGAACAAGATTCACTGTGTATCTGCTCTTGTAGTGGGCACCAATCTAGCACAGGCAGGTCTGCACTTTGTTTTTAGACAGATGCCAAAATCCCTCAGAAAATAATTTTTCATCTACCTGTTTTCCTCTCTAAACAAACAAACAGACAAACAAAACACACACACACACACACACACACACACATATATATAAGTTTGGCACGGTTCATGCTCAGTATGTGAATGCATAATAACCTACTCTGTTTTTTGTAGGGATCCCTATTAAATGAGTTATTATATAATAAAAGCTCCTGGCATGTCTGGCCAAAAAAACTCCCAGGCATTTAATACATAGTTCTGTTGTTTTACTCTCTTTGTACTCAGTTACAGATGAGAACCGTTTTTCCTGTTTCTGAAAATAGGAAATTACTTAACCTATCTCCAAGGGTGTGGCTCTTTGCTGTGATTTCTCAAATGTCAATCAGCGGTGGATATATAATCACATTTGTTAGTCCAAGCTATCTAATTTGCCAGAACCTGAGGACTGGAATCTGTTGAAATGCCCAAATATTTTCTTTTTTCAAATTGAATTCTTTATTGGTACATTTTATATACAGCTCACAATCACACACAGCATTAGGGAATTTGTACCAGTATATAACACAAGTTAATTCTCATTTTACCCACATCTCTACCCACCCACACACCCCCAGCCCAAATATTTTCTTAATGTACCGGTCATGATGTTTGTATACTACCCAACCTGGCTTTTTCCATGCTTGCTATTTGAAAAACATTCTCTTTAACAGAGACAACTCAGTGTAAATGAAGTGCTCCTACCTGCTTTTCCCTGATCACAACCTAAAAAGAGTTTGAGTTTTCTTAAGATAGTTTACACACTTCAGTTCCTTATGGGCTTTTGCTCCTCTGATGCTGACCTCAGAGATTTCTGGTCCCATTTTTATGTTTGTTACTAGTTAGTGGTATACTTCCTGCATTGTCTGGCCTCTGTCTGTAAGTTTAGGGTAGTTGTAGAGTTCCTCATATCTTCCTCTCCAAGGAAGCTGAAGCTGCTGTAACCACCAGGGACAGTTGCTGTGAGAGTACTGGCTCTGCTCTCATCTGCCTCCTAGTCCAGTCCCTTGTCGCAGACCATTGATTAATAGACACCTAAACAAACCTGAGCAGCTTTCTGTGAAAGTGCTGTAAATGATGTGAACACAGCCCTCCTCATTCGTTTTCCAAGACCTCTGTGGCCTCAGCACTGGGGGGTTCATGAGATTTTTGGTGTGGTGGCTCTTAAAATCTTACCTGCCTCTCTTTTGGCATTGCAGCAGCAGCTGACAGGCATCACTGTCTAGGCTGCAGCCTCCTCTCCACAGTTCCATTCTGCAAGCCTCGCACTGACATCCTCACCTCACTGACATCCGCATGTTACCCTCAGATTCATGCACATGACATCCACCTGACATCTTTGCCCTGTGCTTTGAAACCCCCAGCCCTAGTGCAGAAACCACCTTTTGTTCCCAACTCTCTTCATGGGATGTGTCTGCTACCCATGTGCTGACTCCGCTTTGAGTGTTTCCTTCCTCCCTTCTCATACCTGCAGGGTTTTCAGTTTTGCCATGTGTGCACTACTTCAACTGCCACCTTAATACTTTGCTACAACTTTAGTTCCTTAGTGCAGCAGCACAAGTTTCTTGATGTTCTGTAGATAGCAGTCTGACACAAGTCTCGCTAGCAAAATTGAAGGTGTCAGCAAGGCTGTGCTTTTGGAAGCTCTTGCAAGAACATTGCCTTATGTTTCCTACTTCAAGAGGCTACCTGCATTCTTTGGCTGCTCCCCCTTCCTCCGATTTCAGAGCCATCAGCACTATATCTCTGTGACTACCCTTCCACACCCATTTTTCCCTCAGATTTTCCTCCTTTGCCTCCCTCTTCTGCTTAAAAGGTGCTTGTGGTTCCACTGGGGCCAGCTGGTTGATCCAGTATAATCTCCTTCTACCCTTTTTTTGTTTTGTTTTGTTTTTGTTTTGTTTTGTTTGAGACAGGGTCTCACTTTGTAGTTTAGACTGCCCTTGAACTCATTATGTAGACCAGGCTAGCCTTGAACTCACAGCAATCCTCCTGCCTCTGCCTCCGGAGTGGTGGGATTATAGGCCTAAGCCACCACACCTGGCATTCTTCTACCCTTTTTTTTTTGAGATAGGGTCTCACTATGTTCCAAGCTGGCCTTGAACTTGCCATGTAGCTCAGGCCAGCCTTATGCTTGCCTTGTAGCCCAGGCTGACCCCCTGCCTCAGCCAGCCAAAGTGCTGAGATTATAAACATCCATCTCTTTGTTTTGTTTTGTTTTGTTTTTGAGACAGGGTTTCACTTTGTAGTTCAGGCTGGCCTCAGGCTCACCATGTAGCCCAGGCAAGCCTTGAACTCAGCAATCCTCCTGTCTCTGCCTCCCGAGTGCTGGGATGACAGGCGCAAGCCACCACGCCTGGCACTGTGGTATGTAGTGCTTGATTGCTGGTTGATTGTTGGTTGGCGTGAGCCACCATGCCCAGCACTGTATGTGGTTACCGGATCGAACTCAGGACCCTGCACTTGCGAGGCAGGTGCCGGAACCACTGAGGTAAATCTCCGGCCCGTTAATCCTCTTATTTTAATATCATCTTTAATTCCATCTGCAACCTTGATTTCTCTCTCTAGAAGCCCTATTGTGCTCACAGGTTCCAGAGAGTAGGACATGGACATCTCAGGAGGAGGCACTGTTCAGCAGAGTCACCTAAACTAGGCATTTGGAAGCCATCCCAGATTCTTCTTTTTCTTTTTCTTTTTTTTTTTTGTTGTTGTTTTTTTTGAGACAGGGTCTCGCTTTATAGTTTGGGCTGGCTCTGAGCTCACTATGTGGCCCAGGCAAGCTTCAAACTCAGCAATCCTCCTGTCTCTGCCTCCCCAGTGCTGGGAGTGCTGGGATTACAGATGTGAGCCACCACGCCCGGCACTGTGGTATGTGGTATTGATTGCTGGTGGGCGTGAGTCTCCACGCCCAGCATTGTATGTGGTTTCCGGGGATCAAACTCAGGACCTTGCGCTTGCTAGGCAGGCGCCAGAACCACTGAGCTAATCCTCCGGCCTGAGATTCTTTTTTTTCTAATTCCCTGGTTTAAATTATTCCCAAATTCTGTGTACAGTGGACCCTGGATTTATGAACTACATTCGTTCCCAAGGGCTGTTTGTAACTGATGTTGGTCAGGCTCCTGTACTCAGCCTTCAAAGTCTCTCTACTGTACACAAGCAGATCTCACTGTGCTTAGAGACACTGGCCCAGGATTTCTCAACCAAACACAGGAAAGGATCTTGTAATGTTCCTTGCAGAACTCTCAAATGGTTAAATCTGTATCTGAGATCATCTGGAGGCGCAAGTGGCCAGCATTTGGGTTGTAACTCAAGGCTTGGATCATAAGTTAAAACAAGTTCTGCTTGTAACCCAAGTTGTTTGTATATAAGGCTGGTTGTAACTCAAGGGTCCACTGTAGCTGCCTCCTCAGCACCTTTAGATACTTCAGCACCTTCTTTTTTTTTTTGAGGAAGGGTCTCACTTTATAGTCCAGGCTGGCCCTGAGCTCACTAAGTAACCCGGGCAAGCCTCAAACTCAGCAATCCTCCTGCCTCTGCCTCCTGAGTGCTGGGATTCCAGGCATGAGCCACCACACCTGGCACCACCCTCTATTTTTAAAAATTGATTTTATTGGTATATTTTATATACACATCATGATCACAAACAACATTGAAAGTTTGTGCCAGTGCATAACATGACATAATTCTTATTTTCCCATTCCCCTGCCCACCCTAAACCCCCCACCCCCTACATACATAAGTTTTGTTTCTTTTTTAAACCATCGTCTTTTTTCTCTTTATTTACCCCATCCCTTTTTCCCTTTAAATATTTTCAATTTCACAATATCTATCGTACTTTTTAGAATTCATTTATACCTTCAGTTTCTCATACCAGAGAAAAGATAGGGTATTTACACATCTGTGACCTATTTATTTCACTTGTGAATATGTCCTCAAGGTACATGCATTTGAATATAAATGACTCAAATTTATTTTTCTTTATGGCTGAATAATACTGTATTTTATAGAAAAACCATATCTTCTTTATCCAGTCTCCAGTTGATGGGCATTTGGACTGTTTCCAAGATTTAGCTATCACAAACTGAACTGCTATAAACATGGGTGAACATATGTCACTGTGATATGAATCTTTTAATTCTTTCACATATATATCTAGCAGGGGAATAGCAGAGTCAAATGGGATCTCTAGTCCTAGTTTTTGTTTTGTTTTGTTTTGCTTTGTTTTTGAGACAGGGTCTTGCTATGTAGTTCAGGCTAGCCTTGAGCTCACTATGTAGCCCAGGCAAGCCTCAAACTCAGCAATCCTTCTGCCTCTGCCTCCAAAGTGCTCTAATTCTAGTTTTTTGAGGAATCTTCACACTGATCTCAACAATGGTTGCACCAGTCTACATTCCTACCAGCAGTGGAGAAGGGTTCCTTTCTTGCTGCAGTCCCACCAGCATTTGTTGTTGGTTGACTTCATGATAGCAGCCATTCTTTGTGGAGTGAGATGGAATCTCAGTGTTTTTCTGATCTCCATCTCTCGAATGCCCAGTGATATTGAACATTTCTTCACGTGTTTCTTGGCTGCTTTTTCTTCTTCATCTGAAAAGTGACTGTTCATTGCAGATGTCCATTTTTGAATAGGGTCTTTAAATTTGGGGAGGCTGATTTTTTTTGAGACAGGGTCTCGCTTTGTAGTTCAGGCTGGTTGGGGAGGCTGATTTTTTAAAGTTCTTTATAGACTCTAGATAGCAGCCCTTTGTCTGAGAAGCAGCTAGTAAAGATTTTTTTTTCCCATATTGTAGGTTGTTTTTTTCACTCTGCTAGTTCCCATTCAGGACCCTCTATTTAAAGTTATGGGGCCAGGTGTGGTGGCTCATGCCTATAATCCCAGCACTCGGGAGACAGAGGCAGGAGGATTGCTGTGAGTTTGAGGCTTGCTTGGGCTACATAGTGAGTCGAGGGGAAGCCTGAACTAAAAAGTGAGACCCTGTCTCAAAAAAATAAAAAAAAAATAAAGCAATGGAAAAATTGAGCAGAAATAAATATAGATCCCTAAACATTGGTGCTTTAATGACAGCAGTTACTTTATTTGTATTATTTGTTTTATATATTGGAATATATTGGTTTGTAAAGAGTTAGGAATCATTGATCTAGAGTTGTGCTGTTCCATATTGTAGCCACTATCCACAGAGCCATTTATGTCTTATATAAAATCGGTTAAAATTAAAGATTTTGTTTTGCATTCACACTAGCCACATTTCAGATGTTTACTGGCGCCTGCTCTGGACAGTACAGTTACAGAATATTTTCATCCCTGCAGAAAGTTCAGTGTGTCAGACAGCAGGGGAGTGTCTCACCTTTGCCCAGCACCCATGGTGGTAAGCCTGCACATAGCTGCTAATTGACTACAGGCATGATCTTCCTGAGACAGTGGCATTCTTTTCTCCTAGGGTTTTCAGTTCTTCTACTTCATCTTGTAGATTTCCCTTGGCAGAACTGAATGGAGCGTGATAGACCTTGTAGCTTCTTGGGCTGTTTAGAAAATAAAATTATTGGCAGCTCAAGTCAAAGACAGAATGTATATAATGAAGGTTCTGTCTGCTCTGACCAGCTAGATGGTTTGGAACTGAACTTTGATGCATCTTTCATAATCCTTTCTGTCCCTCTTCATGCTACACTTAAGCGCTGCGCTTCTCTCCCATTCATGAATTCCACAAAGGAGCAAGTATGTAGGGAGGAATGTAAGTTGTCTTCCTTGTATGTGTATTTCCTTCTGGTGCTTGGATTTTTATTTTTTCTCTTCTGCTACTGCCTAAATGTGCCGAAGAAAATAAGCCCTTCCCTTGGCAAACTGGCTCTAAAGCAAATTCCAGTAAGAATTTATGATATCATTATTTTTTAATGATATCTTTGTTTACTTGCTTCACATGTCAAGTTCCCCTTCCTCTTTCATTTTCTCTGGAAAATTATTGCAAGTTCTTTTGGTTTTACATAGCTTTTGTATTGTTCCTGCTTGTCTTTGTTATCCAGTTTTACTTATCTTTCCCCTAAAACAGAGGCAAACATTTTCTTTGTAAGCCCAGATAGTAAATATTCTTGGCTTTGTGGGCCAGATGATCTCCATTGCAGCTGCTCAACTCTGCCAATGAAGAGCGAAAGCAGCCTTTACTGAGGTTGCATGAGGCTAGATTTATCAGGCAGTCTGTAGTGTACTGACCCCTGCTCCACAGAACATTTTAAATCCTATTTCGTCATGCCAACAGCCTCCTAGCTGCCTTTTCTTCCATTCTTAGCCTTCTAATTTGAGTTAAAAGTGCCAGGTGTGGCCTTTTACAAAATGTTCCATTCATTAAGAAACTCATTCAGGGGGCCAGAGATTTAGCTCAGTGGTTCTGGCGCCTGCTTTACAGGCTCAAGGTCCTGAGTTCCATCCCTGGTAACCACATACAATGCTGGGTGTGGTGACTCACGCCCACCAGCAATCAATACCACATACCGCAGTGCTGGGCGTGGTGGCTCATGTTTGTAATCCCAGCACTCGGGAGTCAGAGGCAGGAGGATTGCTGAGCTGGAGGCTT